>JAEQML010058477.1:0-30156 GCA_016904865.1 Pissodes strobi | reverse complement strand
CCCAAAGGACGAAACACAAGTAATAGCTGATGCGAGTCCAGTAGGCTTAGGAGCGATTTTACTGCAATATGATAATGCAGGACCACGAATTATCGCATATGGAAATAAGAGCCTTACTGACTGCGAAAAGCGCCATTGCCAAACTGAAAAAGAGGCCTTAGCACTAGTATGGTCAGTAGAACATTTTAAAATATATTTATATGGGAAACGATTCCAGCTAGTCACAGATCACAAGATTCTGGAGGTAATATTTGGCAAAAAATCTAAACCTTGTGCTAGAATAGAACGCTGGGTACTTCGACTACAATCGTTTGATTTTGATGTAGTTTATAAACCCGGGAAAACCAATATTGCTGATCCACTATCCAGATTATGCACCCCTCAACACAATATCTCATCATTTAGCGACGAAATATTTGTTCACCAAATAGTTGAATATTCCAGACCTAAAGCGTTAACTTTGACAGAAATCGATGAGAACTCGTTAAATGACACTGAAATACTAAAAGTCAAACAAGGATTGTTTCACAATAATTGGGATAATAGTGTATTCAATTTCAAGATTTTTCAATCTGAGCTCTGTTTTTACAAAAACACCTTATTGCGAGGAAATAAAATTGTAATCCCCACTAAGCTTAGAAAATTAGTTTTGAAAGCTGCACACGAAGGACATCCGGGGATAGTAGCTATGAAGCCACGATTGCGAACCAAAGTGTGGTGGCCGAAAATAGATTATGATGCTGAAAATACTGTTAAAACCTGCCAGGGTTGCACTTTAGTTTCAGCGCCCACTTTGCCAGAATCTATGAAAAGAAGAGAGTTACCGTCAGCACCTTGGATAGATGTAGCCATTGATTTTATGGGGCCCTTGCCAAGCGGTGACTACATATTTGTTATCGTAGATTACTTAGCAGGTATAAAGAAATTAAAATTATGCGAAATATAACTGCGGTAAGAAAGAAGAAATTTTTTCTAGGCTAGGTTTTCCATTATCGATTACAGCAGATAATGGCAGACAATTTACTTCGGAAGATTTTAAGATATTTTGTCGTGAACGGACGGATATTTCACTCTATTCCATATTGGACTCAGCAGAATGGAGAGGTTGAAAGACAGAATAGAGATATACTAAAAAGATTGAAAATCAGCCAAGCTACTAAATCAAATTGGAAACAAGATTTGCTAGACTATATTATCATGTATAATAGCACCCCGCATTCGGTGACAGGCAAAACCCCTTCGGAATTATTTTTTAATAGGCAGTTTAGAGACAAAATACCCAGTATGCAAATTCCTTATAATATATATCTAGATGGAGAGGTCAGAGACAAAGATCTAAAGGAAAAAGAGAAAGGAAAAGAGTACAGTGACAAGAAAAGAAAGGCAGAAGAAAGCAATATACAAGTCGGAGATAAAGTGCTTGTGAAAAACGTAATAAAATAAAACAAAACCACCCCAACATTCGATCACACACCACATGAGGTAATCGAAAAGAAAAATAGTGACGTACTAATCAGAGACAACCTAACTGAACAAAATTATAGACGGAACATTATACATTTAAAGAAAGTTGATAACCAATGGAAAATCACAAACACAAATAGTAACTCCGATAACTTTGACAATGACCTCTCGGATGATTAATAACTTTGTTATCCTATATTGTTTCATATGTTGATAATTCTTAATTATTTACCCACATATTTATTATATACTTGTATACTTTAATTACAGCTATATTTACCTACTTCTTTACAATTATTATTAGGATATATCTGCTATAGGGCTATAAAGATTTAGTTCTGTTAATTAGTAGTTAGGTGTATATTACTGTATATCTAAGAAGTGAAGTAAAATTGTCCGTTATACTTTAGGTTAGATATAATTAGTAGTAGAATAAAATGTAGTTGTGTTTTGATTTAAAATTAAGCACTGGTTAATTATTAGGACTAATTATAATTAAAATTTATAGAAAGGAAGGGATGTAGTGTATAAGCAAGCTAAACAAAAAAGGATATAAATCTAAATATGACATAACCGGGATATGAGTTTTGTCGACTGAGCGGTCGGAAGGTGATGATTCAATAGATGTATAGACTGGAGAGAAGTAGGTGAATAAACGAGTTAGTGAAATAGAAAAGTGTATCAATCTTCCAAAGAATATTACATCGCTGATCTAGGCTCCGCTAATTTATAAAACGTCGGATAACTAGCGCCTAATGGGGTGATTGATTTAAGGACTAATTCTAAGGCTAAGACAAATTTGTTTTGGACGTATCCTAATTGTAAATTTGCCATTTGAAAGTTAAGGTGATGGAAAAACCGTGAGGTAATAAATATTTACTAATGCTTATCCATAGGGCCCCTAAGATTTGTGTCAAACTAAAAAACAATGCAGGAGTTTCCGAGTCTTTTGGTAACGGATAATAATAATGTAGGCAACTAAAATTATTTAAATAGCCCGTAGCTCTTATAGGCTATTGTCACTATCACTATATTGAAATGACATTGGTTAACTATTGACTAAGGCCTATTACATGCACATAAATAAGGAGTGCCATCGATTGACCCATGTGCGATCTCAAATAGTCTTTAATTTAATTAATTTTAATTTGCTAAATGACCTCTCAAGACTTGCCAACATGACAGATATGATAATCTCAAAAACTATAAAAATGCCCTAAAAATGTAAATAAAATAATTTTCAAGGATCCGTATTGCTTAATAATTAACTCAAAATAATCCCTAGGAGACATATTATTATTAAAATCGTAAAGACTTCAAAGATGTTGATATATAAATATTATGGAAGGTCCTATTATTCCTATGATTCAATTGAAAGCAAAGCTAAGCTACTTACTTAATCTACTTTGCCCCATTTGCGATCTCAAATAGTCTTTAATTAACTTGAATTTACTAAATGACCTCTCAAGGCTTGCCACTGTCACATATAATCTCAAAAACAACAAAAATGCGCTAAAAATGTGAATAAAATCATTTTCAAGGATCCGTATTGCTTAATAATTAACTCAAAATAATCCCTAGGCGACATATTATTATTAAAATCGTTCTTTCGAGACTTGCCACTGTCACAGATAATCTCAAAAACAATAAAAATTAATTAAAAATTAATAAAACCATTTTCAAGGATCCGTATTGCTTAATAATTAACTCAAAATAATCCATAGGCGACATATTATTATAGTAAAATCGTTTTTCCGGAGACTTAAAATATGTTAATATACCCATATTACAGAAAATTCTATTATTCCTATAATTCAATTGAAAGCCAAGCTAAGCTACTTAATCTACTTTGCTCCAACCCCTTTCAAGGATCTCTATTGCTTAATAATTAACTCTAAATAATCCCTAGGGGACATATTATTACTTAGCTATATCGTTTTTTACGAGACTTAAGAGATGTTGATATATGAATATGAAATTTCTGAAATAGGTATGAGGAATTGATTTTTTTATATTTTTTAAGCTTTTTTTTTTCAACTTTTGACCCCGGTTTCGACACATTTTTTTTTCAACTCTTTTCGCCGAAAACCACGTTTCTCTAACTTGTTTGTTCTATTAATTTGTTTTCTTTATTTCGTTTTATAATAGTTTTATTAACTTTCCGAACAGTTCTTTCTTTCTTTTTTTATTAATTTGTTTTTTCTTATTTGGTTTTATAATACTTTTAATTACTTTCTAAAAAAATTTTTTTCATAAAGCATTTTTTATCTTCTCATTTTTGCCATCCCCGACCTCGTAGCTATAGCTGAACTCCTTCGCCTTTCTCAAATTTCATTTTTATTATTTTTTTTTCTTATTTCGTTTTATAATACTTTTATTAACTTTCCGAACAATTTTTTATGTTTCTTTCAATTTTTTTCCCATTTTTTCGAAAAATTTTGGGTATCCGAGGAGGTTGGGGGGGGGGGGGGTTCAATCGGGATCATCGCTTGTCAGATTTCCGATCCGAGGCTGCGTTGCAGGGATATCGACAAATAAATTAGAGCCCCATATGGACTAAGGTAGCCCCACATTAGGCGCACCTACCATACAAATTTCGACCCCGTAGCTCTTCCCGTTCTCCCGAAATTATTTTTTTTCTTCTTCCCCCCCCCTCCTGTCCGAACGGGGGTGGGGGATCCTCATTTTACTGAAAGTTTCAAGCCTCTAGCTATACTGGAACATATCCTGCTTAATTAAAGGAGCGTTTCACTTTGATAAACGTTTAATTTTTTCTGACTTTACCCTCCTTAAAGAAGTTTCACTTCAAAAATTTGGATCATTGGAAAATAAAAATTCAACAGGGATTGATGGCATTCCATTGAAGGTCTTTATGAATCTTCCCGGCACTGCGCTTGAAGAGCTTGCTGAAATTACGAATGTTTCCTTTTTCTAACCCTGATTGTTGGGCCATCTCAATGCTTCCGACACTTTCAACAATTATAGAAAATATTGCTAAGACCAGAATGTTATCTTCTGTGGAAAAGCATAATTAGCTAAATAAAAAACAATTTGGTTTTCAGGACAAGACGAGCACTATTATTAACCATTGATTCTGAGGTTTCCCAGGGATCGGTGCTTGGCTCACTGTTGTTTCTCATCTACATTAATGACATAGACCTAGCTTTCATCAACATTATGGATTATGGATTCTTTACACTGTTTGCTGATGACAATGCTGTGGCTAGGAACGGATAACGCTACTTTGGGAAAAACCATAAATAATGATATTGGAATTATAAAGGAGTGATGGGGTGCAAGCAGGCTTACTTTTAACATAGTGCAACACGTTTTTCTTATTGAAGTTAAAAGTCAAGATTCTATTTAAAAACAAACCTAGCACCGACCGGAGAGTAGTGTTTGCAAATGCAAATGCCCGGCCGCGATAGTGGTGTCGTAGAGCGACACCAGTTTTTCCCAACTAAACTGAAAAAGCTCAGTCCCTAACCTAATGAAGAAAACACAATCTAAAATTTAAGGAACAATATATTTGCTACTAAGTTCTTTTTTTTTAACACAGCAACAATCCTACAGTAAAATTTGCAATTTTAAAGACAAAGAAATGTTTAATGACTATTAAAGAAATTTATAATAGAGTACAATATGGATATTGCACGGAGACCAATCCTGTTGTTAATACTCGGTTCTATGTGCCTTACAACTAAATGCACTAAATACTAAAAGCCAAAGTTATCACTTGGATTTTACCTAACCTAATTACATATGCGTGCGCTGGTTGCTGCACCAATTATACATGTAGCAATAATAATAAGTAATGTTAAATGGCCACAATAATTAAATCAATTGACCCAATAAATGAATGAAAACAATAAAATTATCGAAACTGTCTTAAAGCCCTAGTGTCAATGCTTGATTTTTATTAAAAAGAGAGAAAATTCAGAGCGGTTATATTACCAGATAAATGAATGAAAAGAATACAATTATTGACACTGTCTTAAAGCCCGACTGTCAATGATTGATTTATATTAAAAAGAGAGAACATTCAGAGCGATTATATTAATTACAATGAATTACAAGTGAATAAATGAAAAATAAAATTAATAAGAGCTATCTTAGAGCTTGGCCGTCAATGCTTGATTTATATTAAAAAAGGAAAATTAAGAGCGGTTATATTAATCGGTCAGATAAACAAATGAAATCGGTCAGATAAACAAATGAATTGATAAACTATCCTGTACCATACCCAGAATCCGGTCGTCGAACTCTGGTGGAGGCGCCGAGCACCTGTAGGTAACTCAGGTACTGCTACTAGGATTGGCTCCAGTGTAGCCTGGAGCTAGAATCTGTGGCCAGGTGATTGAATTGGCCCGGACACAGGACTTGTAGCCCGGTAATAAAAGTGGTAGCCTGGTAACCAAACTGGTAGCCCGGTATTTGAACCCTGCAATAACCCAATACGCATTAGACAAAGCCCCCTTACTTTATTGAAAAAACTATAGCCTCCCTTGCATAAATATATTTTCTTTATAAAACAAATTCCCCAAAAAAAAATTATCAATGGACTTCCAATGACCATCAGCAAATAAAAGAAATACTTAGGTACAGACAACTTGAATATAAAAAAGATAGGTATGAATCACCCTTAAAAGAAAAAATAAACTTCCCCATATGATCAAAATTAAAGTTACATTAATTACAGCAGTTAAATCTCGATAAATCGGTCGTGTCAAAACACAAACAGAAATCACAATATATCCCCAAAGAAAGGGTAGTAATAAATCACAATACTAAATGTTGAGTCTCTATGACTGCACTAACAGCAAACCTTCTTTTCGCATCGAAAGGTATTCTTAGAAGGACTCTCTATTCGTTTCCGTCAATTTGCCTTTCTCCTTCCACGACACCAAAACTACGTCAGGTCAGTAAGTACTGATGGGCTGAAAAATGCCGAGTGATTCGATACAAGGAATAATTCTAAGATAATAAACGACTGAGTTCTCATTTATTATGAGGGTAAAACTAATGCGCTGAAATTAAATTATTTAAGAAATACTAGAAAACGTTCCCAAACGAAGTGATAAAATTTTAAAAATCGAAATCGACAGCAGCAATTATAGGAAATAACCCATTCCTACTACCCAATACTATCGACAGAACCAACCGAATATTGCGAACATTGCAGCATGCCGCGTGAAAAAAAAAGTTCCCAAAAAGATCTCAGAAATGACCAACCGGTCGATAAAATAAAACATTAATCTAATGAAGCGTAAAAGCAGGTTTTATTAACAGATTTCTTAATAAATATAAACCGGTTTGCTGGCCGTTCTACGGTAATGTAATATAAATTAAGCAAAGCTATCCTAATAACAATAATATCCTATTTTAGTGATTGGATCAAACCCAAGCGATTTGTGCTTCGCTTATCAACTAAA
The DNA here is from genome assembly GCA_016904865.1 of Pissodes strobi. NCBI lineage: Eukaryota > Metazoa > Arthropoda > Insecta > Coleoptera > Curculionidae > Pissodes > Pissodes strobi. Next base: position 23,260 of record JAEQML010058477.1, on the reverse strand, counting down.
ATAAATATAGTCACAAAGTGTTATAAAAGCTAATATAAATATATTGTTAACCTATATTTAGAATAAAATTAATTTACATTGATAAATGCGGCAAAAGCTTATTGACAGCAAATCGAATCAATAAATTTAGAATTAATTAACCGATGAGTATTGACCTCTTTTCAGTAATTCTTACCACAAAACACAGCATTTTTTGCTAAATGCTGCGTATAAAATGAAATTTAATGATATTTTACACTGGCAAAATTGGACTGTTACAATAGGCACAACTAATCTTATAACATTTAGAGGAGCCGCTCTAAATCTCTCACTGAATGGGGAAACTATTGAAAATAAAGACTGCTCTAAATTTTTGGGACTTTTTATGGACTCTAAATTGAAATTTGATACACGTATTATTATTTTGAGGAAAAAATTAAATTGGTTCGCAATGAACTTGAAGCAAGAACGGCAATAAATGTTTACTTTGCGCTGGTAGAGTCGATTGAGATATGAGTTTTAATTTAGAGGCTTCGCTGGCCTGGCTGGCTCATACAGTCTGTTTTTTGCATTACAGAAACGTGCGGTGAGTTGTTTACGCGGAGCTCGTTCCGAAGATCACTGTAAACCGCTGTTTATTATGGAGGGGATTCTCACATTAACTGGTATTTTTATCCTTATGACAGTTGAGTTAAGGACAAGGAATGTAATGACTCGAGTCCAAATGCTTACGTGACAAGGTATAACCAGAGTATAAATTATACTCGGGTATAACACGGAAAATATAGGGCTGTGCATTCCTAAGAGTATACCCTTACAAAACGAAAATACTCAATTATATACGACGCGTATAAAGATGTCCAATCGCTTGCCTTAGGAATGCAAACATACAAGGAGTGACAGGAAATATAATGGATTTTTGAGGAAGATTTTAATAAAGAAAGCTTATTATTGCTTGGACGAATTTTACAGCGATGTTTCGTAATTGGGAAGTAGTTGTTTTTATGGAACTTCTTCTAGTTTGGTATTTGTTTGTATTGAGGTTTGATTATGGAATGATGTCTACAATTTATGGTGGATATAAGGTTTGCATTTGTTGCCTTTTTTGTATTCTGGCTGGATTATCTGAGAGTTCTGCTTAGTGTTTTGTTGCGACTGTTTGCAATCTATTTTACATCTTTACATTTTTGATCGTTTCGTATTTTTATTGTTTTTTATATTTTTGTCCCTGATAATTAGTTTTAGGTATTATAATGAGAACTGGACAGTTTACTGGACTATGTCGAGTAAATTGATCAACTAATTCTTAGGTCAATTAAGAAAAAGTTTGATATTTCTTTATTAAGTTGAAAACGTTTTCTTCAACTTGAGAAATCCGAAAAGTTAGTTTATCTCACGTAAACCTATCGCAGCACATTCTGTCAATAACTTCCTAATATACGACGCGATGTAGTAGGTATTGTTCGTCGTAGTCGAGTGATCGGAAAGTTTGGATTCTTCCGTCGCATTGAAATTTGGCTTTTGACACGAAAAAGTCGTATTTGCACTTCGCAGGCAAAATTTTCAATGCATTCTGAAGACAATTTTGAGCCACCAAAATATTGATTTCGTTTTTCTGCAATTACGCTTCAGCAACGTTAATAAATAATAGGACCAAATGTCACCATGCCAAGTTATGGCTGGAATTTGCGTCCATTATATATTCTCCAGTAGCCTTTTCTCTTGAAGTACAATCCAAATTTTGAATGACCGCTTCTACTGCTTCCAGCTGTGCAGACCAACGAGTCCATGCTCAAGCCTTTGATGAGGAGTCTTCGCATTTGTGATGGCGCCTCGTGTTTTACATCCTTCGATGGCATAGCACATTTTTCATTGTTCATTCTGTATCTCACTTTGACGGTCATAATTGGTCTGGAAAATTTCTTATTTCAATTCGTTCAGAAGTTGAATGCCGAAACATTTTGAATTTTGTGACAGATTTCTACTCTCTTCCAAAAAATTCTCCCATCGCCGATGAGAATGCGAGAAGTAGTTGAAGATTCGCTGTAATATTAGAGAGATTTTAAGCCCCTTGTTTCAGCATGTCGTTATGGTTATCGTTATTGTGAGCATGCGCAGTTCTAAAATGTTATCACCTTGACTTTATTAACGGTAACGGTTTCCGTTAATTACGAAGAAATAAGGAAGGTGTTATCGTAATCGTTGTGGTTATTTCATGGGCTGCAAAGTCGCAATGCGCTTAGAAGTTATTTAACATTCTTTTGAATTTGGCGAAATTTGATTGATTATTCGATGACAAATTTGAAAACGTATAGAAATTATATTTTTATTAATTAACTTGGAATGTTTATAAGTTATTTTAAGAAACTAAAATATAGTTTTTGCATTTTAAAACATTTTAGGGCATTATTATTTCTTGGAACAAATAATACTATAATAATAATAATAATAATAATAATAATAATACTAATTTGCTGTGGAATTCTCACTGCTCCTCCTAATTGATAAATATGTTCTTTTTTAAACCTAAAATAAAGTGTTGCCTCATTGTCTTCAGAGTTATTCCAATCGAATTCTGCCTAAACCTGCATCATGGCATCCTCCTGCTGCAGAGGACTGTTTCGTAAAATAACATTCAGGATAATACATCTGATTAAATTGTGATTGGCTCTATTAGGATTGACTAGGATCATGTCTTCGAATTATATTTTCTAGAGCTTCTTCCATTTTAGCCAACAAACTGGATAGCACGGAAATCTAAGATTGGGTTAGTCTGGATGATGATATTCATATGATACAAATATCAAATGTCAGTTGTGACATTTGTCAATTGCCGTTATTTTTAAGAGGATTTTTGACGTTCGTGTTAAAGGGTTTGAAATCTCTTTTATGAAAAGCATCGTAATCGTTATCGGTAATAACGTTAACCATAACACTGCCCAAAAATGCTGTTATTTTTAGATGGCTTAAAAACTCTCTATTACAAAAAAACTTTAATTGAAAGGCTGGCGATATAATCTTGAATCAGCACCTTCTAAACAAGAAGGCTCATATCGAAATCTAAGATGGCGTCGCGCATAGGGAGCAGGCTCTGACAATGGAAAATGTATTAATTCATATATAAACTACTTTTGTTACTTTTTGACTTCAAAAAAATACATACCTAAATTATTTTTAGTAATTAATTACACATGTTCAAAAAATTAATCTACGAAGGTCACTTTGAAATATTTATTAAAATAACAAAAATGCAAACTAACATTTGTCAAGAGAGGCCCTTGAGGCCATGGGGCCAGTGGGTTAAATCCGTCACTAGAAAGCAAACTTTGCCAAATATGTGGGCCAAGAGTAAAAACATTTTCGAGATACGCTGCTTTGTAAATAGCCGTACGTGGTACCTATCAATTTGATTTTCATGCAACAATGTAGTCGTCTTTTTGTTGAAACTCAGTATACAATAGTTTTCCAGCCAAGTCGTTGAGAAGAGATCTAATCTGAAAACAAAGGTTTTACTATTTTTTATTGGATTTGCATAAATTTTAATATGTGTTTTGGTTCGGTGCTTATACCCATAATTTTTTCAGTTTTTAGTTCAAGGCGGCCCGGATTTACTGAAGAGTGCGCGACGTATTGAAGTGAATTGACCTATAGACGCGGTATAATATCTATAAACTATTATAAATGGTCTTGGAATAAAAATATATGGTTAAATATTGCCAATAACTCTTGTTGATAAATGAGGGTCGGTTTTTTCACTTTTAATTAAAACAAACTGACTTCATGAGTTAATTGCAGAGAATATAATAGTATATTATGATATAAGTGTATAAGAGGGCCTTTAAAGCACGCGCGACATATTTCAAAACACGACGCGCAGCGGAGTGTTTTGTAAGTCGCAAGGGCTTTAAAGGCCTCTTATACACGAATATCATACGCTGTTTTTTATTACGAATGCATCATAATCTCAAAAATGTTTTAAATATTAAACTTTAGGGATAATATATTGACGAATATATTAGTCTGTCACATTTGACATGATCAAATGTTTCTATAGCAACCTTTAAGAAAGTAGGCGCATCATAAACATAATTTTAAGCACGCTGCAGCGTGCGATAATCGTTGATTATGATGCATGCGTAATAAAAAAGTTTATAAAATAAAGCTAGTCTAAGTATCATTTTTACCGAGAGATGTTTAGAAATTCATTCTCTATTCTTATGGTAAGAAGTATTAACAGTTTTTTAAACTTTAATGTTGTTCCTATATTATTTTCCAGCCTTATATACTTAGTGATAAAAATAATTCCCTTAATAAATAAAATACTAAATTTGCTTCAAGCATCAAGTTCTCAATAAAAAAAAAACGTTATGTGCTAAGACCAGCCGACAGAAGTGAAAATTTCAACAATGCGAGATTAAAATTATGAAATAAAGTACAAGTATTTTGGTGTTATATATTTTTTAATTGCTTGCCACAACTTCTATGATTAAAGCAAAATTTTACCTCGAAACCTCCCATAAAAACCGCCACTTATCACTGAAAAATATTGAAATTATCCGGTTCTGGTCGATAATCCCATCTTTAAATAGCAAAAAGTGGTACTAAATGGGGAGAAATCCGAGACACTTGGTATCACAAGGGGCTTTCTCCAGGGGCCTCGTCTCTATAGCATAAATACAGCGAATTTCATCAAATGCTAACAGCTCTGTATTTATCACCTTTACGCAGACGACACACATATATGCATCTCTTTTAATCCTATGTGGCAGCCAACGTACATCTTGTGCAGATAACGTACGTGAAAAAAACAATATCTATTCAAATAGGTAACGAGAAAATAAGCTTTAAAAATTCGTATAAAAACTAAGGGCGTCGCCAGCTTGTGAGCTAAGGGGGTGGGTCAATACGAAATTATGACACTAAAACCAAAGTCGATTTGTTTTAAATGTTAGGTTAATATAATAGATATCGTCTAGTGCTTAGGGTGGGGTAACTGCCCCCCCCCCCCCCCCCCCCTTCCTTCCGACATCTTTGCTTAGGACTTAGTTTACTATAAAGGCAACGTAAAAATATAAATAACATGTTACTCTTTGCATCAATAGGGTGTTTTCAAGGCTTAAACATATTTTTTCGCTTCGCCACTCTTTATCTAGAAAGACAAAAACTATATTATGTGATAGTTTGATTTTATCTCATTTAAATTATTGGTATAGCGTTTACGGTTCATTCTTAGACATCCTAACAAAGAATTAATAAAAAAAAATTATGTGCCTCACTTTTATAAGCACATAACTGAAGTGAAACTTCTGAAAGAGATATTAGGAATTGAGTTTTTATTTTTTTAAAGTTTTTTTTGCTTGTGTTTTGCCCCCGGTTTCGACACTTTTTTTTATTTTTTATTTCCTTTTCTCAACTTTTTTGCCGAAAACCGCGATTCTGTAACCTTTCTTTTATTTATTTTTTTTTCTTTATTTCGTTTTATAATACTTTTATTAACTTTTCAAACTTTTTTTTTATTTTTTTTTATTATTTTTTTTCTTATTTCGTTTTATAATACTTTTATCAACTTTCCGAACATTTTTTTACGTTTTTTAAAATTATTTCCCATTTTTTCAAAAATATTTGTTTTTTCTTCATAGAGCATGTTTTTTCTTCCCATTCTTGCCATCCTCGACCTCGTAGCTGAACTTCTTCGCCTTTTTTTGCAAAAACCTCGTTTCTCTAACTTTTTTTTCTTATTTCGTTTCATAATACTCTTATTAACTTTCCGAACTATTTTTTACGTTTTTTTAACTTTTTTCCCATGTTTTCGAAATTTTTACGGGGTCCAGTTTTCGTCCAGGATCCTCATTTTACCCCGGCTACATGTCCTGAAAATTTCAACGCTCTAGCTATACTGGAACATGCTTAATTAAAGGGGCGTTTCACTTTTATAAGCGTTTCATATTTTCTGACTTTACCCCACCGATCTCCATATAAGATCGGTGCTTTACCCTCGCCAAAGAATATTATAGTACACACGAATTTTCTTTGCCCTCGCTAAAGAAGTTTCACTTCAAAAGTTTTAAAATATTAACTCTTTCTGCCATCATATGTGTCAATTAGAATTAGTTATATGTTTTTGTAAATTGTTTGTATATTTTTTGGCTTTAGCAACACCTTTCCCTCGATCCAGAGTGATTAATATTACATCTTTCTTTTTTTTTCTATTTGTTTGTATGGAATAATAAACCATTTAGTATTATTATTATTTTTATTATTATTATTATGATTTAGCCTCACGGCATTTACACTCCCTCTAACGGGAACATTAACTTATCCCAAATATCCAGGATATCAAAGGGATTAAGCTCTGAGCGAACCCTTTACATATTATCGGGTTCTTGATGGCATCTACGGATTTCCTACAAATTTTCGGACGGTTGCGAGAAGTACTGCTTTCTGCATCAATTTGATGAGATGTTCGCTCAATCCGAGTTCCTTGATGTTAATTAACAGGTTCTTTGGAATGAGCCCTGTTGATGACACAATGATTTACATCGTTCTTACTCTCTCCATTCCCCATTGTTGCCGGATTTTCTCTTGTAAATCACGATATTTGGCGATCTTTTCGGCGTGCTTGACCTGCAAATTGTTGTTGTTGGATAAGTCGATGTCGATCGGCGTGGCTTCCTTGGCCCGTTTATCTACGAGAATGATGTCCGGTCTATTGTGGGTCGCCGTCTGGTCAGTAAGCACATTGCGGTTCCAGTAGATAATATGGTTGTTACTTTCTAAAACAGGTTCGGGAGTGTATTTATAGTAACTTAGCTAGCTAGTTCCTGATGGATTATGTTCGCAACTGCATCTTGCCTGACTTTATGTTCTGTTGCTGCGAACGTTTGGCATCCTCCTGTAGTATGCTGGATGGTCTCAGTGGTTTGACAGCTGTATCGACATCGATCATCCGCCACCGAAGCATCTACAATTATGTACTTGAGATAGTTTCTGGTGGGAATCACTTGATCTTGAATAGCCAACAGAAAGCCCTCGGTTTTGGGGAACATTTATTCTGAAACTAACCAATAGTTCGACGCTGTATTGTCGACGAGATCCTGGGTAGCCTTATTTGCATGCCTCCCATGTAAGGGCTTTTCCTTCCACATTCGTATTTTCTCAAGGTCGGTATGATGGTGGTCTTGAACCTGGTGTTCTTTTAAAAGCAATGGTATAGAGTCATCTCCTTTGCAAACTGCCCTATTAACTTTTGAGGAATTCGCTTTCCTGTGAAAATAATTGCGCAGATTATTTATTTGCCGATCCAGTTGCTTACGTAGATCCGCTAGACCGCTTCCACCTAGATGTCTTGGCAGGATTGTTCGCTCCACTGCGCTCCTCGGATGGTGATTGTGTGCTCTTGTAAGTAAAGTTCTTGTTTTTCGCTGGAGATTTTCAATGTCAGTGCTGGTCCATGCAACCAATCCAAACCAGTATCCAAGAACTGAAACGGCATAAGCATCATTCCAAGGTACATGCAAAATTCATCTCCCTTCATTGCCTCGATGCTCTGGCCGTCCCTAAGTTCAAATTGACCTGGACATACTTTGCCTTGTACGATGTTCACTGTACGGCACTTTTCCACTCCAAACTGCATTTCAATATCCATGGAGAATTGTTCTACAACTGTTCTCTCCAAAATTGTTCAACATCCTCACTGCTGCGGAATTTGTTGTTCGATTCACTAGCACTCGTATTTAACGTCCTGTAGATTTTTTTTCTGATCGTTGGAATAAGACATTATCTCGTTTTCTTTTATTACTCGATTTGTACCTCTTTAAACGTCCTAAAAATACAGATAATTACTCCATCGATGTAATCTTTTAGCCTTCCTATATCTCTTCGTATGCCATCAATCCTAGCATAAAACCTTCTCTTTCCCAATGAGGTGTTTGTGGCTCGTCCACTTATTGCGCCGTTCCCTTTGTTCGTACTTTGGTTCCTAGTATTCGGGCAATGGCCATTCCAACGCAGTAGAACATATGGAAGTAGTCCAACGTGCTCGCCTAGGTGATAGTTTGGCAGAATTCTGTTGTTCATAATAGTAAGGGCGATTCCTAGTTTCTTGGAGGGGTTCACTCTAAGTAATGGTGCCTACTTAGTGGGTCGGTGCCATTGTACTCCACAATTAGCTTTCTCATCTCTGAGAGAAGTGTTTCGAATGATTCTTCGGTTTCCACGTTATCTCTATTTAAATCATGTGCCCCACCGTTGAGCTGCTGCTCTGCTACTTCAGGTATCCCACCCACACTTCCAACTTCCACCGCCTCCATCTTGGTCACCCTTCTCGTTAGTATCGTGATTCTCATTCTCATCATCATCATGATCCTCATTATCTTCGTTGTTGTTGTGCAGGTTTAGCAGTTCGCGTTCCACGTCTTGTTTGATGGTGTTAAGTCTCGCATTTGGGATGAGATTGCTTCTGATGACAACACGATATTGTATATATGTTAGTGGTGTCGATTTTCGTTACTATTGACTACTCGTTACTTTTCGTTACTTTGGTATAAAGTAATCATTTCAAATATTCGTTACTTCGTTACTTTGATTACTTCGATTAGTAGGTATATTTTGGGCATACTACTATCGTTTATCATAATTTTTACTGCAATAGTGCAATACCTTCATCTTTTTCAATCATTATAATTTTTTTTTGGCTAATCAGAAAATTCTAAATGCTCTTGTGAAATATTGTTTAATTACGAACGTGTATGAAGTTAAGGCACTTGCTTCATATATTTGGCTATTTGGGTCATCAACAACTTTTTCATAATTATGAAATAACAGAGATACGTGGTACGAGGAAACAAAACAAGTATGTAACGCAAACAGCAAAAATGTTCATTATTACATAGTAAATAATATAAACACTTTATAATCTGTGTATTTACTTATGAACAAGTCTCATAATAATCCTAAAGTACTAGAAAACTAAACAAACACAACGTATCTAGAATATAAAAAATATCAAAAATACAGGTACTCAGAGGTCATAATTACAATTTAATAAAAATAAATGTTGTACATTCTTTCCCTTCAGACTACTTCTCCTCTCTGAAATTAAGCAGTCCATTTAATATAAGGTCTATAATGTCACCTTAGCTCATAAATTCGATAAGGTCGCTGGTCGAGATACCTTTCATAACCAAAATTCCTTAGAACAATGGAACACCACTGCAAATATTTCAAAGTAACGAGACGAAATACGATAAAATATGCTGCGACCACCCGACCATAGGTGTGAGTACGGTAAGTGCTAAGTGTCGACTACGCTACCCTGTAATGTAATCACTGTATTCAAAGTAACGAAGTAACGATAGAGTTCTCGGTTCGGTATTCGGTACTTCGGGTATTGGATAGTAACGAATATAATGTAACGAGTAGTTATTTTTTTGACACCACCAATATATGTTCTATATTGTTGTGGAGGAATCATGTTTATGTTACAATTACTAGCCTTTGGCTCCACCAGCCACCTGTTTTTTTCCATTTTGGAGATAGTAGAGCCTCTTCACTCTTCGGCTCTGGCTCCATGGTGTAAAGAGCACATGTGCTAGTTTAGTGACCCTAACGAAGCTGGAAAACCTAAAGGAAACTGGAAAACGGTCGACGCTTCGAGAAACAAATCTGTCCCCGTCGTCAAGAACGAACAAATCTAAAAATGAAAATGGTTAGTAAATGTAAATAGCAGTAAAAATCTATCGCAAAATTCTCAAGTTTTGAATAGACTAGTCTATTCAAAACTTATTTTTTAAATTAAGTTTTTCAGCTTCGTTAGAGTCACTAAACTAGCACTTGTGCTGTTTACTTACACCTTGGAGTCAGAGCCGAAGAGGCTCTACTATCTCCAAAATTGAAAAAAACAGGTGGAGCCAAAGGCTAGCAATTGTAACATGTATGATTCTCGGGGTTCAAACCCTTCCAAGGCTCAGAAATTTTCAAACAAAAAAAGTGAAGAAAGAGGGGAAAACAAAAGAAAAAAATGAAAAAAGATATGCTTATTCTTGAAATTCAGAACACTACAAATACTTGCTAAAATATTTTCCGTTAGTTTGCCACTGGGCAAAAGTCTGCAAACAATAAATACGGACTTGGGCAGCGCTGTTGCCCTTGCAAAATGTGTCGGAAATACTTTACGTAACATTCGAGAAAAAATGCTGAAAATTAATTTAAGTAAATGTTTAGCCAGGCAGTACAAATATGCAAAAAATATAATGTTGAGATATCAGTTCCTCGAACTATCTCCAGACAAACGTATGATGATAATGCCTCTACTATGGCCGGAATTCACTCAGGGGTTCAAAAGAAGATTAAACAATTGAATTCAAAGGCTTTATTTGTGTCATGTTCAAATAATTATTTGAATCTCTGCGGAGTACATTCTTTGGCTACAGTAGCGTCTTGTGTGACTTTTTTGGAACTCTGAAAAGTGTTATGTATGATTTGTTTCTGCTTCAACCCATAGGTGGGAAGTAATGATGGAGAAAGTCGGAGTTTCCATTAAAAGACGTACTGAGACTCGTTGGAGTGCCCATCATGATGCGGTAAAGGCAATAAAGAGTAACTATCCGGCGGTGGTAGGCGCCATTCAGTTATTAACAGATCTAAAAGAAAATTTAGATACAAGACAATCTGCCCATATATTAATGCCAGCAATTTGCGAGTTTTCATTTTTGTGTTACTTGTCTTTTTGGAGTATAATGTTAGAAGAAGTCAAACACAAACTTAAAACTGCTGGTGTGACATTCGACAAATGTGTTATAAAGATTAAAGCGCTTAAAACATTTTTATAGGAATATAGAAATAAACATGTGCTAAAGAAACGTGAGCAAATACGGATATTTCTATTTCAAAAAGAATAAGAAGGAAAAAAATATGCCAGGGGAAGAAGTGCAAGATGCGATTTTTTAAACAATTGAACAAGAACTTAAACGTAGTAAGTATGTGCTTTTATGCCGAAATTGATGATTTAAAGCAATGGAAACAATACTCCACACTTTCAGTATCATCCAGCCTGATAGCTTGACGAACAAATTAGAAGCTGCACTTTGTAGTCTCGCGCAATCACTCGGGGAAATATATGATGAATTCAAAGATTCGGAAGAAAATATCGTTAAAGAAATTTTGAGGTTAAGACGGCATTTAAGAGCGACGGAAATTAGCCAAGAAGTGGACATGTTTAGGTATTCAAAATTTATTGTTAAATACGATTTTTGTGAGTTACTGCCGATACTATTTTGAAGTTTGAAATTATTTATTACAATATATGTTTCGAATGCCACCTGCGAGCGCTCATTTTCGAAGTTAAAGCTCATAAAATATTATTTAGGCTCCACAATGGGACAAGATAGGTTAACCAACTTGGCTTTGTTGTCATTGCGTACGAAGAAGAAAAAAAATATTATGATAAGATCATTGAACAATTTCCAATGACTAACTCTAGAAAAAAGACTTTTCAGAGATTATTTAATAATTTGGTTCTTCTGTCGTTTAAGGCTCGTTTTTTTCTGTATATCTGGTTATTAGTATTAAATAAACTTATTACTAAAAGATTCCTACTTTGTTTATTTTTTTGTCATTTCACATCTTTGGACGCAGGCGTCTACTTTGAGCCCACGTAACATAGGTAGAAAACCCCAAATCCTTATTTTTGTATCGATTTTAACGACTTTTGGGTAAAAATTGGGCGTGGCACTCCCAAAGTTTGGGGGTGAGTCTACGGCTAGCTTTTCGATGGGGGCACCAATTTCTTTTCCCGGGCGCTTAAAATAGGTACTTACTTTTCTAAAATAATGCTCGCAGTGTGCGATTATGAGTTTATTTACTTACGCATGGAATGTAATGTTTGGGTTAAAATGAATGTATGCTCTGTTTTGATGAACATGGCGGCCAGTTCCTTCTGGACGAGTGCCGGCTACGCGACGTTGTCGGCGTGTGCGGCAAGAGAGAGTACCGCTGATTTCGTGAACAGTGTGAATTAGTGACATAAGGCCCAGTTTTTAGCGGAAATATGTATAACACTTCGTATCTTTTGTGTTTTCATTTTGATTCAAGTTTTGTATTATAAATGTTTATATTAGTATTATAATCTACACGGTATACTTTAAAGCCAAAATTTAATATTTAGACATGCTCTATTATTTTCTAATAAGTGTAATTTTTTGTCGCAGACTAACAACGACTTTTCGGCAGTGACTAAGTTCGATCATTTATTGTCTGAGAAAGTATTTGAAATTTCCATCATAATGCTTATGACCTCTATCTTGTTGGTATTTACAGAACACCTGACGCTGAAGTGCATATATATTCAGTAAAAGATTACTGAGCTAGCTTGATACCCTGCCTTTAAAAAGCACAATCGTCTGGAGACCAGGTCTAATTTTCGATGTCGCGAAACGAATAATAGGTATTATTATGGCTTTACATGGCCCTCCGCTCGCTTCGCTCGCTACGGGAGCTCAATCAACAAGAACTAACCAAGTGCTAACCAAAACTAGCCCTAAATTATGAAAAAAGGCAAATTAATAAAAAAACAATAAACAAAACATATGTCGCGACCGACGGGAATCGAACCCGCAGTGCAGGAATGACAGGCAAGCACTCTGCCTACGACACCACCGAGGCGTTGTAAAAGTTTTGCTAGAACGTAGAGCCATGGATTCGTTTCGCCGCATCGAAAATTAGGCACGATCTTCAGACACTTGTTTAAATTAAATGCAAATTAATTTTGTGTGGCGACTTTAATGTTGACTTTCCAGTGTGCTGCTCACGAATCTCTTCCGTCCATTTTCGACTCTTTTGGTGTAATCATGCATATTAACTCACCAACTAGAATAACTAAAACTAGCTCTAATGCACTCCGATTTCACCCTTCTATGTACCTACTGTGTGTTCGGCCTTTTCTTCAACTTCTGTTCATTTTCTGAAACCAGGTTCGCAGTACCAGTGTGTTGACACCCTATTTTATTGAAAATAATTTGCCTAGCCAACATGAGCAACAACCCCTATTTCTCTACCTAGTAGTCAGTAACTTCATTCCACTTTCCAGTACTCAAATCTAACCTTAGTTATAATTAAATGAGCGTAGGCCAAATTACTTTCCGTTTAAAATAATAATTAAAATTTCGAATTTAAGGGAGCACACAATTTAAAGGGAGCATTTTTGTAGTTTAATCAGTGGTTGGCTCAAATTTGTTCAGTTAATTTCTGATTTGACCTAGGTATTTAAAGTTTGCAAGACAATCAGTTATGGCACAATAAAAAGAAAATTCATTAGCATTTTAACCGCAGTGATTTACTTTGTATCACACTTTCCCTGGAGCTAAAATTCAATCAAAGAATATGGTAAAATCAGATTCTACATTCCCTAATAAATAAAATACAGAATGACATTAGCACTGAATTTTTAATGGGATACTCATGAAATTCTCGAAGACATACAACAATAATATTTCTAAATATACAGACACCCTAAGCATTATGATTTAAAACTAAACTTACTGTCTAGGACTTAATGTTAATCCGGAACCTGTTATCCTAGCCTTAATAGCTTTAAGACCACCTTCTCTCACGACGAGTGACGAATTTCAAACAACGTTTCTTTACATTACTTTTTCGAGCCGACGAAATGAATTTTCTTAATTATTTATTTAACCCTCTAGTACTTCGAGACACTATTTACGGTTTGGTCAATACCGTAACCATACAGAGTAATATACTTGAAAAATAAATTTATACTAAAATTTTCCCGAGTCCCAGTCGGGCAGCAAAACGTTCTAAGATGCGTGGAGATTATTTTCTGACTACCGTTTCAGTGTTCCCCCATTATTTTTGAGCAGGGGGACGTGCTACACGTGAAGATTGTTTTCAGACTAACTTTTTCCCTGATAATGTTTCGCTTTTATACCAACTTTTTCGACTTGTTTTCTCCTAGAAAAATGCATTCTGCACCTGCAGCTATTAAAATGATATTACTGAAAGCACTTCAAATTTTGGCGAAATTTTTAATATGGCAATTAGCGTTTTAATATGTTTTGTAAATTCCAATACCGCTGGGTGTTCCAAATTGTAACTTTCAATTATCCTATTAAAATTATGTATATGCTCTTTAAATTCCAACTTAATTGCCCTATTAAAAATTAGGTACATGCTTTTAAAATTCCAACGAACAAAGCTTGGGGGAACCTGCGTGTGAACGTTCGACTTGTGGGTGATATTCCTTCTAGTTAGTGCATCTAGTTTCGCGTTATACTGCCGTCAAAAAAACAAAAATATAAGTCAACCGCGATTTAAGTCTGATTTCGAAACATGTGAAGTTAAACACCATGCACTTATTTGGTTTATATTCCAATAGTAAGTTTATTTTATTTTAATAAGGCTTATGATAGGTGCTTTTGTCGTACACTTTTCTTAGGAAAAAATGAAAGGTGGATTGCAATTTAAATTTTGTTTAATAAAATAAAATTATTATTTTATTTGAACTTAATTTATTTTATTTATTGTTGGCGTTGACTGTGCTGTCCATAACTCGAGTTTCTCTGATCATGAGGCAGTATTAACTGAGTTTTCGGTAAAATCCAAATGTAAAATTGTTTCACGCAAATTATGCCGTATTTTTTCGGACCAACATTTTCTAAATGTCAAGCACCTGTGTCTAACAACTGACTGGGTTGTCCTCTCTGATGATGTCGATATCAAATTTTCTAGATTTATAAAAACTTTATCTACTCTGGCGTTCAAATCCTTTCCTCTTAGGCCTATCAAAATTAAACAACATAAACCCTGATTAACTAAAGGCTTACGCATATCTGCAAATAACATGCCTTCATTATTTCACCTAAAAGAAATACTCGGACAGCGTCTTCTTCCATGATTACGTGAAAAGTCTATCATAAAACTCTTTGATAAGACTATAAAAGCTGCGAAGTACCTTTATTATAATGAGAGGCTGGCTAAAGCTTTGTAAATGTGGATAAAGATTTAATGAACACCACAACTTCTTCTCACGATCCACCTTTATATCTCTCAAATGTTAATGTGAATTTACACAGTTTCTTCTTTACGCCCCGCCCGGAGCATTTGCTGAGCTTCGCTGTACAATAATAAAAGACATTAAAAACAAATCCTCATCTGGGACTGATGAGCTTACTCTGAAAATGTTCTCAAACCTGTCGGAATGCACATTAAACCATCTTACTACTTTGATTAACAAGTCATTCCAAAATGGGGTTTTTCCAAACTGTCTTTGTCTTAAGACGGCAATAATTATACGATTGCATAAAGGAGGAGGTAAAGACCAAGCTTCGAACTATCGCCCAATTGCACCCCTTCGCACATTATCTAAGATCATTGAAAGATTGGTTAAAAAAGGCTTCGATCTTTTCTCTCTAAATATAAAATACTTACTACCCATCAATTTGGATTTTTAAGTAATAAATGCAGTCTACAGCAACAATTTACTGTGATTTATCTAAAGCTTTCGATTGTGTAAATCATATTATTTTATTTAACAAATTGCAGTACTACGGATTCAGAGGAGTGCCCCTCGAAGGCGTATCTTAACAACATAAGTCAGCTACGTTGGGATTTGGAACTTTCGGCAACATGCACTAAAACAGAGTTTTATCCACAATACCGAAACAGAATTTTTGCACTCGACGCGCGTTTCGCTAACCATGTTAGCATCATCAGGAGATAATTAAAACTCAAGTGCAAAAATTTTGTTTCGGTATTGTGGATAAAACTCTGTTTTAGAACATAAGTCAGGTTGTGAGGGTCGATACGTCGATGTCTTCTTGCAAGCCAATAGATTGTGGAGTACCCTAGGGTTTAGTACTAGGTCATATTTTGTTTCTGCTATTTATCAATGACATTGCTTGTCTGAACATTAGCGGTAAAGTCTGTCTCTTTGCGGACGATACTAATTTCACTTGGAGTAACCCGGAAATTACGGCGCTTCACAGAACTGTATCTAGTGACTTAATCACCATTAAATCACGGTGCGATTCTAATCTCCTGTACCTCAACGTTTCTAAAACTAAAGTCTTGTCATATAAAAGTAAGTTGCAATATTTTGTACTTAATAACACCACTATTGACATCGTTGAATCTGTGAGATTTTTGGGGCTTGTTGTAGACAACCATTTCAAGTGGGACTTGCACATCGATGCCTTATCAAAAAAATTAAGTTCTGCCTATTTTGCGCTAAGAACGGTTTCCAGAAAGGTCCAGGACCAGTTAGGTCAACTGCTAGAACAGTATTATGCCCTTTTTGAGTCGCATCTCCGATGCGCCATTCCATTCTAGGGTACGTGTTGTGCGACTCAATTTGAGCGTATCTTCAAACTACAAAAGAGAGCTGTTCGATACACACTGAACTGAGACTAAACAGTAGAACTCACTGCCAGGATTTCTTTAAAATATCTAAAATATTAACTCTTCCTTATTCATATCTGAACCCGTAAGCACGTATCTGTTATTCCAGAAAGGCCATCTCAAAACTATCCACTTAGGAATACGTAGCATGGTCTTTAGCTTCTAAAGATCCTTCACACAAATAGTGCACTATGTAAAAATCGACCTCTCCTATTGGTCGATCCATCTCGTATTACGATATGTCTGCGTGATGCAATCGATTTCTGTCAAGAGCTCTCGTGGTGTAGTGGTTTATACAACTGGGTCTCACCTAGACGGCCTTGGTTCGAACCCCGTTGCTATTTTTTATTATTTTTTAAGATTATGTTTCTAAACAGTTTTTTTCTTGATTTTGGGTATGTCTTGGGTAAGTTTGGGTTAGCACCTGGTCTGTTTCCTTTTCTTGAGCCCCCGTAGCGAGCGAAGCGAGCGGAGGGCCATGCAGATCGACCAATAGGAATGGCCAATTTTTATATAGTGCACTATTTGTGTAAAGGATCTTATAATGCTGATCTTTATCTGCCAACCCCAGGCTCAGAGTTAGTTAAAAGCTATATAAGGTACAATGCAAAAAATGCACAATTATCTGCCATTTGAAATGAAGACAATAACATCTTTTCCCGCATTTCGCAGAACTTTGAGAGCGTACTTACTGGAGAGAGCCTTATACCATTTTATAATAGTCTTTTATTATAAAATGCTTATACGCAGTAAACGACTTTTCTATTCATACTTAATTTTGAGCATCTTATACACTGGTTTAATCTTTGGTGTTTAGTATTTGATGGTTAAATATGGTTAAATATTTTGATATTTAATATTTTATATAATATTTTGACCACGTAGAATTTGCACAATTGCATACAGTTTTGTATAGTTAGGTTTCTATTTGTGTTTTATATGTTTTGTACTCTAGCTCTAGCTTTGTCTACAAATTGTAAAATTTTTTAACAATAAAGCAACTTATATAATATATATATAAAAACAAGCTGCCGATTTTCTACAATACAGACATGTGTCCATGGCAAATAGTACGGCTTGCGTACTATTTTATAAGAGGGGAAAGAAGAAGGGGAACGATGTTGGGCTGGCGTCTTCATATTTGGTAAACAAATCTGCCAATTTTTGTTATATGCCTTTGACTAGAATTACTAATCGACCCTGAAGAACGAATAACATGCACACATTAATAAGCGCATAATATTCATAATTATCTTACCTCTTTAGGCAATAATAGGTTGTTGTTTTATTACTTGTAAAATTCTGGAAAAGGACCTAACTTATTATTTTTATATTTTATGTCATCCTAACTTTTATTAATTTTTTCCGCCAATCAATGAACTAGCTTCGGATTGTACTCCACGATTCCACCATGACCATTTCAAATTAATATCTACCATTTATCAATTATGATCTAAGAAACATGTATTTTTTTACCTTTCTCGTCATCCCGAAAGTCTAAAATTACAACTATATTATGTATTGGATTTATTTGTTTTATTATGTACTATACCATTTTTTTAAAGCTGTTTTATTATTCTACTTTACATATTATTAGAATTAGTTAATGCTTTGTCAACAAATAAATTGTATTTTGGTCTACTATTATTATTATAAGAGTGTAGGTTATTTTCCTTAAAAAACAAATTTACGTAAGAAGAAATTTCATAGAAATAATATAAAATGATCATATTTAGAATCATGTGATTCTAAAAAATACTCGAAAGAAATCATTTAAATGCTCCTAGTTATTGGTCTGAATTTTTATCTTTTTTGGGGAATCCCTTAATTTTTTTTATATGTAAATGATTTTAAATGAACAATGAATAAAAAGTTTCGGCTGAAATATGAAAATAATTTTTTCTATTTTTTTTTTCTTAGGATAAAAATCAATGGCCGAATAAATAGCTTTGCATAAATTAGTTACTTAACATAGGTACTAATTAGTAGATTATAATGATTTTTTGCGTTTATGTCGTATCTAATTTTTACCATTGTCAATCAATATCACAGATTATCGGCATTTAATTTAAGCAATTGGGTTTAAGGCAAACAACTTTTTATGTTAACAATTTTTAAATTGAATGAATTAATTACTAATCAGATTAATATTGGCTATAATACCTTTGTTTCATTGTCGGTTTTTATGTAATAATTTAAATTAAAATATACGTTTGATAAGTTGATGGAAGGCAAAGCTGAAGACACCTCTGGGAATTAAAAACAACAGATATTATAGCTTTAAAAGGTCTGTTATTGAACTAATTAGATACATATTATTATATAGCAAATTTTACAAAAAAAACTCAATATACATTTTTCTATAAAATTAATTTGTATCTCAAGAAGCATTATATCAATCATGTTTATATTAAATATTTGTATCTTATTTTAATGAACACTATTAACTCTCGAAGTATTTGGAGATTATTTTATAGCCTGTATATACGTATCGTCGGAACCAAAGACATATAAAAAAAGATATGTCTTTGGTTGGAACAAATAACGTTTTTAAAGATAGTCGAAAATTTAGGGTGGAAAAGAGCTTCCTACATTCTTTTCTCTTCCTTAATTATTTGAAAAACACTTTCAACATCTTTCATTTTAAAGTAGTGTAATGCCACAAAACTTTTAACTTGAGCCCAAATTAATTCTATTGGATTTTGGATTTAGTGCACAGTGTTCGGAGGAAAGGCCAAGTACTCTTATATTTCGTTTTAGAGCTATTTGATCGACCGCTTATTTGGTGCAATGAGACTTAATTAAAATAACGATTTCAAGTATCTCCTTTGTCTGGTATTCTTCTTGAAGAAAGCCATCGGAAAATCTTTTTTTCTTCAAGGAGAAGTTGATAGTTTTCAAGTTTCCTGACTAACTGAGAAGGAATAAGGTCCAGCATCCACTCAAAATTCTCAATCAATCAATGAATTTATTGCTATGTACTTCCCAGGTAGTCAACCAAGAAATCTAAGTGAGGAAAAAGCTAGCCCAAGGCGACCCATTAGGGATGACTTGGCAATGGCAAAAACGCTACTCACTGCTGGGAGACTCGAATGGGCATGGAATGCATTTAACCCATTCAAATCGCCACGGGTGGATGAAATCCGCCCATTCCTCTAGACACTTTGCAGATATCACCAGAAGCAGCCATAGCCTACATACTAAAAGCATGGAGAAGGGCAAAAGTCGCTTTCATCCCGAAGATAGGCAAGAAGGATGGGACAGACCTCAACTCCTTCAGACCAATCAGCCTTACGTCATTTTTACTCAAGACGATAGAGAAGGCAGTAGACAACACTACGGCACTACCTTAGAAACGCGACCGTTGAATGCAATCCAGCATGTATACAGAACGGACAGCTCCACAGGAACCGCACTGTTCCAACTGACCAGCATGATACAAGAAATTCTAAATCAGAAAGAAATCGCGCTCTGCGCATTCATAGACATCGCAGGAGCCTTTGAATACACCCCATGTGGCTGTAAAGAGGGCACTAATGAGAAGGGGAGTGATGTGTGAGATGCTTGTCACGAGGACAGTAGAACCTTCAGTAGACAATCAGACTATTGAAGTGAGCACCACTCGATGTACGCCACAGAGCGGAGTATGCTCACCACTAATGTGGAGTCTAGTGGTGGGTGAACTATTGGAAATACTGACAGACCTCGGCTTACATTGTGTTCTGTATATTGTCATCACAGCAAGAGGAAATTTTGACGGTACACTATGTGAACTCATTCAAGCTGAACTCAAACCAACAGAAGAATGATGCCAAACAGTGGGGCTGGAAATAAATCCATCGAAAACAACCATAGTACCCTTCTCTAGGAAGAGAGAACTGAAAGTTAACCTAACACATGGTACCAATGCTACACCGGCATCGGAAGTCAGATATCTAAGCATAACGCTGGACTGCAAACTCAAATGAAATAAACACATTGAAGGAGTTGTAACTAAGGCTACGAGGGCCCTTATGGCTTGCAGTAAAAACCTGGGGATGTAAATCAGAATTCCTGCGATGGATGTACGCAATGATAGTAAGACCGGCCCTACTTTACGGGTCGATTGTCTGATTCAAGAAAACGGAAAAGCAGAACATAAAATCAGCTCTCAACAAAGTACAACGCCTGGCGTGCATAAGCATAACATGCGCAATGAAAACATGTCCAACAGCAGCCATCGAGTCAATTGCGGACCTCGCACCTCTACACATTGTTGAAGAGGGAGCAGCTAGACAAGCAATGACTAGAATCACAAGAGAGGTAGAATGGCTTAGAAAGGGTGAATTAACATCCCTGACAAAGCATATACCACTTCTTGGGCTCCCCATCAGGATCGATATAGCCAAAAGGTAACATTTTGAAAAATACTTCACGGTTGTGATAAGAAGTAGAGAATAATGGAAAAAGAAAACCACTTGCATTCTCACATTGCAGCAAAGTGCCATAAAATGGTATACACAGGTGGCAAGAACTGAACAGGGGACCAGAGCCGGAGTATTTGGGCCAGGAATCAGGGGAAAGCATCCAGACATATTCCAGGCGGAAATTAACGTGCGCAGTTCAACCTCGACAGAAACTATAGGAAGAAAGATATTGTCGTCTTCTTAGACCATCAAGCAACCATCAAAGCACTGAGCTCACCAACAATCAGCTCCAGAATGGTATGAGAATACCTACATAGGCGAACTAGACAATAATAACAAACTATCCCTTCAATGGATACCAGGACACGCTGCGATAGAACGCAATGAAATAGCAGACCAATTGTCAAAAGCTTTTAGGACCGGAATCTTTCTGTGGCATAACGGTGCATCCCTATAAGAGGGAAGAGCGAATTAAATGGATCAGTCTATGGGAACGTCTTCCAGGGTTAAGGCAATCAAAGATGTTTCTAGGGCCCCTCGCCAAGGAAGATCAAAAAACATTATAACACTGGGTAAGAATAATCACCGCATCCTCACCGGTCTGCTTACGGGCCACTGTCGGTCGAGAAGGCACCTGGAGAGAATAAAGATTGAAAATGGGGACAGTTCTTGGTTCTGTGGGGAGGGGGAGGAAATCGCGGAACACCTTCTCACGAAGCACGAGGCGGTCATGGACAGGCGAATGGCCTGCTTCGGGCGCTGCATCGTCGAACAGGAGGAACTTTCATCCATAGAACCATCCAGACTACTTGCTTTTGTCAAAGCACTGAAGCTGGATGGAATACTCTGATTGAGATCACATCAACGGAAGCACCAAGGAAGCAATTTTATAGGAAATTTATCGTAGATTTCGAAAATCTGCACCAAAAAGATAACTGACAAACCATTTTTCCGGAAAATTCATTTATGTGAGCTGATGGAAGTTTTACTTATTGGCCGAAATCGATTTATTCAGTGAATCTTGAAAAATAGTAATCTATAACATTAAGTAATGAAATTTAGCAGTTTTATAAGAAATTTAACGTAGATTTCGAAAATCTATGCTAGAAAGATAACTGACAAACAATTTGTAGTATAACGTACCCGGGCCTGTTGAACATAGTTGAGTCAGACAAGTAAAATTGTGCTTTGCCTTTATTTTGCCAATGATCGTCAAAATAAATTAAAAAGAAAATTAATACCTACGTTGTGTTATTATTATATCTTGCACAATTTTTAATTATTCGGATTGCGCTTCGACTAAACACAATTAGGGAAATTTGAGGGAAAGGTGCGTTATGTAAATCAAACCACAGATTCCTAATACGCCTAATTTGTTAAAGAAAAGCGTGCCATACTCCGCCTGGAATTCACGAGGGAAAAGAGCATGGCAGAGAAAACCTCGATCCCAATTCCTAAACCGAGTTATGCTGTACAACCTTTATTAGTATAACAATTAATTAAATTACTGTCTCACGCACCGCAATTTGTCGTTCCACACTTGTGACAATACTACAATACATTCAAAACTGAAGAGTTTAGTATTAGTTAGCCAGACGTCGCCAGCAGGTACTGAGGTCCCATACGGGAGGCTACTCAGCTATAGTTGCAAATTGAGCTAATATCTCTCGTAAGACCTGCAGGCCGATTAATATATATTTCCTTCGTCATCGCTTAGCGATTGATTACATTATTTGTGATTGAATAGTATTCCTTTACTGTTGCTTATTAGTTATAGTCATTTCGATATAATACATTTCGATATAATACATTTCAATTACGATATATGGTTTCATTCTGTGTAATTGTGCACAGGCTACAGATCCTTTATCATTTCGGGTGCTTATAAGCAATTGGCATCAAGTCAAAAATCAAGATTACAAAATAATGTTAATTTAAATTTCACATAGGTTTCATACAAAAGCAAATCATTAAAAATATAACATTTGTTAAAAGAACGACTTATGGTGCTTTGCTCGCAAGCTCACGATTTATAGCTAGGATATTCGCTCAGTCAGGGGAGGAAAATGTTAGTGGATTCATCAAGTCCCTTACTTACATTACAATCACAGTCATACGAAAACTAAAATTCCAGCACGAAGAGACAGGAAATAATACACAGTGTTATTCACAGCATAAAACGATTTCATTAAATTTATATATACACATGTTATACCATCAAATATAAAATATCCATGAGAATAAATGAAATATTTGTGCAAATTATGTATATAACAACATCAAAATATATACACATGTTGTGCCATCAAATATGAATTATTATCAATGAGAATAAAATAAATATACTTGTTAATAGCAATATCAAAATATATATACACGTTATACCATCAAATAAGAATCATCCATGAAAATAGAAGAAATATTTATGCAAATTATGTTAATAATAATATCAAAATATATACACA
>JAEQML010058476.1:0-30157 GCA_016904865.1 Pissodes strobi | reverse complement strand
ATCTGGTCCAGTTCAATGGAGTCATTGTTTGGGTCTTTACCCAAGCAGCCAAGAGGGCCAATACGGCGTGTCCTGACATCATTATGGCAGAATCGACCATCCCTTCATCCTCGTCAATCGTGCTACTAGGTGTCTCGGTCAACAGCAATATGTCCTGGCGTGACCACGTTGCTAACATCGCAAAATCAGCCTCACAGAAGCTTGGTGCGCTATTTCGCAACAGAAAGCTGTATACACCGCAGCAGATGCTCTTGCTCTACAAAGCGCAAATAAGACCGTGCTTAGAATATTGCTCACACATCTGGGGTCCCGCCCCAAAACACATCCTAAAGCTGCTGGTTTCCATTCGGAAGAGAGCTGTGCGTCTCGTCGGCGACCCGGAGTTGACCCGGAATCTGGATAGTCTGGAACATCGCAGACATGTGGCCGAGATGTTCCTGTTTTACAGATACTTGCACAGCAGATATTCTCAGGATTTGGCCCGCCTCATCCCGCCCCTGATAACTTCTGTCAGACAGTCACGACAGACGGCAAGAGCGCACCAGTTCGTCGTACAACTGGAAACACCTAGAACTTCGCTTTACAAGAACTCCTTTGTCTGGGCATTGCATCACTGTGGAACTCACTCCCAGGGCATCTGTTTCTCCCTAATGACAACCTACAACTATTCAAGAAGCGTGCCAGTCAACATCTTCGCGCACACACACACACCGCTCGTCGAGCGCCATAGGATCTCTCTTTAATGTGTGTGACACTCCCATAAAAGAAGCCTATATTTTATTTTTACCCTTATCGATAAAGTCCGATTAATTATTTCCGGCTTTAAAATCAGTTTCATAAATTTTTGGTAGTGCATTTTAATTTTATTTTGTATCTATTACACACCTAATGCATACGTAGCCAAAAAATAATAGCGTAGGCCAGCACCTTATTTCCAAGAACACAAGGTTTATCTCGCCAGGCTCCAGAAGATTTTTCACCTCCAATTTAGCAATATGCCATGTATAGGATGAGAATCGACGAGGATAATTCCCCGAATAGACAATAATTGGTCTATAACGACGATTGGCCGAATGACAAATCGTCAAATTATAAATTCGCCACAAGGACTATTCGCCGATAATAACTAGCCGAAATGCGAATTCACTGAATTCGGCAATTCCCCAATACTACAAGTTCTGGTTTGTTCTGGATGGTTTTGATTAGTTTCCTGAAAGCAATTTTCTAGAATTTTCATGTAAGCCATTCAAACAGTTTTTTGCCTTATAATTTTAAATGCGAACACCTTATTTCCAAGAACCCAAGGTTAATCTCACCAGGCTCCAAAAGATTTATCACCTCAAAATTAGCAATATGCCATGCATAGGATGGGATTCAGACAATTGATCTATAACGACTATTGACCGAATGACAATTAGCCGAAGACGATATTTTGCCGAATGACCATTCGGCGAATTAGAAATTTGCCGAAAAAGCTATTCGACGAAATGGCAATTAGCCGAAATGAAAATTCGCTTAATTCTTCAATTGTCCAATACACCATTTTTTGGTTTGTTCAAGATGGTTTTGGTTAGTTTTGTTTACTGCAATTTTTTAAAAGGTGACTTAAGAAGCGGTTATATAAGCCATTAAAACAGTTTTTTTGAAAAAATAACCAAAATCCAGATAAACCGGGCGTTTAAATAGTTCATAAGCTATATAATATAAGTATCTCAAAGTAAATTCTATGCAAATGACATTTTTTACGTACAGTTAAGTTATAAATGTGAAAGTTAATTACAGGCCGAATTTTCATTAAGTTCAAATAACACTAAGCTTATAGATTCTTTCGCGAAATATAGTAATACGATTTCTTTTGGCAGAAACCATTATGAACGCTATTTTTATTATTGATACTAACATTAACACAGTGTTAGCGTTGATTGAAGTTCGCTCTTCAATCAACGGTGTTAGTTAGTTTGGGTTATTTTTGATAGGTTTGGGCTAGTTGTGGTTAGCTAAAAAAAATACATATCTCCAATAAAATTGCCTCTTGAGCTTGTAAATAACTCTGCCATAAGACGTATTCTTTTTTTCAACGGTTGATCCACCGATTGCACCGGTTGAGCCATTTGGCGTTCTTTTATTGTTCGATGGACTACCGGTTGTGTCTCAATCATGTTCTTTTATTCATGATGGATTAACGTATGGTTGCATCAGCTTCCACCGGCTCGCCAAGTCGGTTGGTTCGGTGTATTGTGGGGGGGAGCAACTTTCCTAACCTATTCATTTAACATTTGTTTGTTTTGAATTAAGAATTTAAAAATTTGATACATAGAATCATTGTTAAATTGTTTAGATAAATATAAATATAAACAATAATATAATGGACCGTTGACCGCACAACTCGGGTATTAGTTTTAATGTTTTTTTAACAGAATACGAATTGACTCGTCCTTCAAAGGGTGAGTAAATTTTCCACTAAACCTACTAAAATGATATGTGTAAAATAATCTTAAATGTTGTGTGGTAGTTGAAACATAAAACCTTAAAAATGAGACTTTATGTGAGATATGTCTTTATTTATTATAGATCCTTTTTTCCTTGAAGAAATTTCTGAAAAGTATCTTAAGCTCTATAAAAATGATGTAATATTTGGAAATCTTGAAGAAAATTGTAAATCAGGTGGATCTGGATCTCGGAGTTACTAAATGGTTTCGTCATCATCATCAGAATCGGAGTCGCTGGAATACAGTACTCTCGCCGCTAAGGCGACCGCAACAGAGATCATTTTATATTATCAAAAACTTCTGCAAAAATTACAAATTATTGTTGTTTATATAGTATTTAAACGTCAGTCAAACGTCCAGCTTCCATCAATGCGTTCTTATTTTCTCAGAACCGGTGTCCACCGGTTGATGACGACGGGACCCTAGAAATGTCAACCGTAAAAACATCGGTTCACCAATGATTGAATCCACCGGTGAATAAAAGAATACGCCTATTCTGACGTTATACAACTTTCTGACATAAAGATACCAGTAATTTATTACGTCAGGTAAAATAGGATTGTGTCACACATGTAATGCTCGTTCATAGGTAGAATCAAAATATTTGGCTACTTCTGCAAAAGACTGCACAGAAATCAAATTGCCTTTCGGCGAATCATCTTTTCAACAAATTTTCACTTTCCACAAATGTTGCAGGAAATTCGGCCAAACGTCATTCGCGAACTATCCTGGACCAATCGTCTTTCGGAAAATTATCATCCGGTGAACTGACGGAGGCCATGTGTTGGTAATTTCCATTTTGTGAGTATCTGCAAGTTATAGTGGATCATCAAGCCACCATATACCCCCAGCAGTAGGCGAAATAAAGAGGAACACTAAACAACCATAAACTAACAACTTATTTTTTGCGGCCAAACTAATTCATTATTCAGTAAAGCTCTGAAAGCACCAGAGAGCAAATTTTTTTAAATCTTATGATCAATGGTAAGTTTAGCCACATCAGTGTAGAGGGTGTCACATTTTCACCTGTTTTATGGGGTTTCTCGCTTATGAGTGGAGCTAGATAAATGCGGCTTGCGCAATACTTCGCTACTTTTTGATAAAATGAAAGATGCCATAATTACATTAGTCATGGCCGTCTTAGTTTTTGAGCTAAAGTGTGATTTCAAGCATATGTCGTTTACAAGCACACCCTGTATCTAGGCTGATAATGCAACATGCAGCGAAAGCACTTAACAATGGAAGCGTCAAATATTGCCTTACGCAGGTACCAAAGTGGATATCGCTAAGTTGAAATACCAGCAGTGTTGAGAACAACGCAGAGCGTTATTTCGCGAATGATATCTCGATACAGAAAATTGGCAGTGCTGCAAGAAGACCTGGAACTGAATCCCAGCGGGTAACAACTTCTCGACAAGATCGATTTCTTATCATTAATGTAAGAATGTGCTATTTTGTACTGCGCAGCATCCGCAACAAGCCTTTTTCAATGCCACTGTCAGAGTACAAACAATATCGAGTAGAGCCACTCAGCTAAATCGTCTGATGTTTTTGCGTCAAACGCAAAAGCCGCCGCACGCCTGCAGCAGCGAGCAGTGTGTCGGGAGAGAGATTCAAAAAGTATTCGCTGATGCAAAATTATTTCCTCGGTTATTATTTCAACGCGACCCGACAG
The DNA here is from genome assembly GCA_016904865.1 of Pissodes strobi. NCBI lineage: Eukaryota > Metazoa > Arthropoda > Insecta > Coleoptera > Curculionidae > Pissodes > Pissodes strobi. Next base: position 25,993 of record JAEQML010058476.1, on the reverse strand, counting down.
TACGCAATCTCAGGGCATTCGCGCACTGACTGTAGACTGTTCCTCGTAGCCCAGCCACTTCAGGTCACGAACCAGATTGATCCGGATTCGCTCCGACGCGACGCCAAACACTGTCGGCAAAATTGGAAATTTGTCTCCAGTGAACTTGCCATATATTTATTTATACCGTGCCACTGCCATCCGAATCTCGGACCAAACTATTAGAAACCGCTTACGTGAGGTAGGAATTTCATCATATCGTCCTCTGAGAAGCCCAGCAAGAACTTCTGCTCCCAGGAGACAGCGAGTTCACTGGGTACGGTTACGTTTAGAAGAGAAGTCGTTTTGGAATTACAGATGAGTCAAGATTCTGTCTGTATGATGATGATCTCTCACTGTCCAGCGATATAATGAAGAGATCATTTTGACACCTGTGTTGAATCGTGCCAATGCGGTTGGATGGCATAATTTTATATTGCTGGACGACAATGCAAGACAGCCTAGAGCGCAAGTGCTTTAAAATACGATTGGCGACGAAGAAATAAATCATCTTTCCCTTCCACCCCTCTCTCTCAATATTAATCCTATAAAACATGTGTGGGACTTTTACAGAGACGATTGTATGGCTATCATCTACAGCCTACAACTCGACAAGAGCTCAAGTACGTTTTACCAGTTTTATGGCAGCAAATACCGCAGGAACATATTAATAACTCCATTGCGAGTAGGGAGTAGAGCTGTTATCGATGCTCATGGTTCGTTTTAGATTATTGTACCGAACGCTTTTAAATGTTAGTTTTTCTCATTATTCTTATTGCTATTATGTTTTTATACTTGTAAATAAACTTGGTGAAAGAAATATTTCTGATTAAAATCTTTAACAAAAATCTTTAAAACTTTACTAAATGGAGTTTAAAATTTTAATAGCGATGACCGAAATTAGGACGCACTATATAATTGCCTTATTTTTCCCAGTAGGCAAGTGGTTCAAAACCGGTTCGGGAGAAGTTAACACAGATGCAGCAAACCCGTTATCGACAAGTTTAGAGTTAATCAAAAATAATGGATATTACAACCCTTTCTAAAGCACCCTGTATATTTGAAAATTAAAACCTTCATTAAAAAAAAACTAAATCGTTGTAAATCCAATAAAATTCTCCACATACAGTGAAGAGCAGGTACCTCTAACATGCAAAAAATACAGGGCTACAAAGGAATACAAAAAAATCACCATCCCTATTCATTTTTGAGTAGTTTCTATTTTCTTGGATTTTGCACTTTATTTTACCAACTGAGGGTTTTTAAGAAATTATATTAAATACCCTGGTCATCATAGTAATTGTTGTCTTACGTCAACTTATAAGTATTTTTGTTTTCATTTTAGAATTAGTAGGTCACATCGTTTTTAATCGTAGGTAATCATGATGAAATTTCTGCTATTCCTGTTATTAATTGATTTTTCAGTTTCAATAGGGGTTGAACATTTTCATGCTTACTATCTTTTAAATCTATAGTTATAATATGGCTATGCTAAGTCGATTTGGAAATAGGGATAAATATGACGAAAACGCGGAAGCCCTACAAATCTATTCAACAGGTAAGATTTTAAATTCGAAATCGTGTTATATGTAAGTTTGTAACGCTTTTAATTTGACCCTTATTTGTACAGGCGATACCTTCACTCTAGAATTACAGGAAACTGAGAGTGAGGAGAGTTAAGTTAAAATCCGAAAATAATATCAAGAAATAAAAAAAATACTATTACGAATGCGTAGGTCAGAACGAGGTGTCTGCGAAGCGTACAAATTAGACCCTAAGCTCAATATGTCGAAGAGTAGTAGAGGTTACTGTTATAAGGCCCACCGACTTAAAGACGACTTAAGTCAGAAAGCCCCTAAGTTGGAAACTGGAACTCGTTTTGGCTTATTCTTCGCACAACGAAAGAAAATTGAGCATTTAATATTTACCAGTGAAATAAATACCCGATGAAATGGAAGGTGGAGCTTTAAAAGCTTGTTAAGAAAGTTTAATAGAAAAATAATAAAAAAGTATGAATAATTTGATTATAAGATCAAATATATGTCATTGACTCAAGTTACAGGTAGTTCGACGCGGTTCAATTATAGAGTTTACTAATAGACAAAAACAATAACTAGTAGTTAAGGTAAGATTAAATCGAGCCAGAGATAAATCAAATGTCGTAATTATAGGTGATTAATCACCAAGTAATAGGTCAAAACGATACAAATATAATTAGGCAAATCCTATTTGTTTGAGAACTAATATTACGGTTATACGGAATAAAACAGATATGTTGGTGAAAATTAAGTTATAGTTTATTTCCATTAACTGGCGAAGGCTGCTTCCGTACAGTATTAAAGAAAGATTCGGTAAAAAACGGTACTTAATATTTGCTGCAGCTATTTAAATATGGAATTCTCGTTAAAACAAAATTTAATTACGAACGAAAAAAAATATACTAATATTAAACAACCAGTACTGGATATTAATTAATTACACTCTAATTATAATCCATGAAATATACCACTTTCTAACCATTTTAAAGCTCCAAGTTCAGTGTATATACTCGAGAATGAGATTTTGTCTAATTAAGAAAATGAATTAAGTAAACTTGAAATTTCGGACTTAAGGTCTTACTATTTTCAAAGAAATTAATAAATCAAAAGCTCATCTATGACTTGACTATTTTGAAAGAAATTAGTGAAATTGTAATATAAAAACAAGATCTCTCACAGTTTTATCTCTATAGGCGTGTGCAGTTATAAGCAATTCCCGGCAGGGAATGCACGCCGACAATCACAGAAAGGCAGATGGTAAACGGAACATAAAAGGAAACTTCTCGGTTGTAGAGGGACGGATTCTTTCTACTAGAAAGGAGAACTTCCTCGAAACAACTTGAATTGTCCCGAAAAATTTGACTCCGTTCAGAAAAAAAACATATTGGTGTTTTCGCATAAAATGAAATTTAGTGATTAAACAAACTAAATTAGATATCAAAAGGCAAGGATCAGAAATGTTAACTAATTACCTATTAAACAGGTTAGGTTAGGTTAATTAAAGCCCAGAAATCAGAAAAATACTATTTTGTTGAAGCAAGTTATATAATAGCATAAAATAATAAATATAATTAATACATTTTACCTGTAGGTATAACATTCACAGATTGACCAATAAAAAAATAAAAGATAAATTTACAGGGAAAATCAGAACCAAAAAAAAAACAATTTATCGGTACAGGGTCTATATAAATCCGCTGTTGCGAGATTTGTTACCTCCAAAATAGGTCAATAGGATGTAGCATTTTCAAATTTTGGCATAAACAAATACTACAGATTTGTTTAGATTATATTTATTTTTATTTACAAACACAATTTAGTTTGGATTATTCCAATATAGGTGCAGTGTATAAAGTACATACCTTGCTTTACCGTGAAAGTTATTGAATACCCTTTCTATATTTATATTTATGTCTCAGAATGATGTACTAGATGCTTGTGATATGATAATAACACCAGGTTTGGGTTAGGTGCTCCTCTTTTAAAGGTTCTGGTTGTGCAATCCAATTTGTTAGGCTATTGTTTTCATGGATTTTAATACTTGAGATCTTTTTATTACTCGGGAAAATGCTGACGAAGCTTTTCTTTGATCTAAAAGTTAATAAAACCCTAATAATGTATTCGACACAAATGTAACCTTGAGTTTGTTTATTATTTGAGACCAATTTCTTGCAATACCTATCTCAAACAATTTGTAGATCATAAGAGTCATCTAATGTATATTTTAATTCATTTATCTAATTGTGTTTCGGTGTATTATTTCTTTTTGTTTTATTCATCTTTAGAAGAGATTTCGTGTTTTCATTTCTTAAGTGTCATTCACCTATGAGTTTGACAGTTAGACAGGCTCATCATATGATTTTGATGGTATGTCATTGGATTTTACGGTAAAAAATCTATAAACTCAGTTTTCACAGTATGTTTTTAGATAACCGATATGCAGGGGGTGCTTGCGAACATTTTTCAAAATGACCCCATAGCTCAGAAACAAAGAGATCCATGGCAAATATAAAAATGGCAGCTTTCGTTTTATCAAAAGTAGTAAATTATTACGCAAACCACATCTTCTCCACTCATAAGCGAGAAACCCAATAAAACACATGTAAATGGAACACCCTGTACTTGAACTTTATGTTATCATTTTGAACGATACGAAGTACTAAATTCTACACTCGGCTCTTTCGTTTCCTCTTCTGTAGACATCCTATTCGTACTATAAAGATGGATTTACCGGATTTGTAAAAAATGCCCTTAAAAATACTCCGTTTTATCTTTCATTTCACATAGAAGCACTGTTTTCGGGACAAAATACATATTAAATTGCATATAAAAAAAGTTGTGTATCTACTCTAATAATTTGAACAGTTACAGCAAATTGTATGCGTTTCCGAAGAACTAAAAATAATCATTTAAATGTCTGTCCTAAAGCTTCATCCAAATTACTTTTTAACATAACCTTTTGATTTTTTTTTTAATTTAGCATAACGGTAGCCATTGTATTAAAATAATAATAATACATAATGGTTGACTTAAAATAAAATAGTAATAATTTAAAATGCCTTTCATTTCCATTTCACCAATTAATTAAAGCTAAAGTTGAACTTATAAAATAGAAATATTTTAACTGAGGTCATTAATTTAACAAATGTTCAAAACTATTACTGTTTTCCTGAATATAATATAAAATAGCCCGTCGCGTCGTCTAAAAATAATGCTTTATATTGCTCGATCGATTACTACATTATTTTGTCTAATAGATATCTAGCTAACCGAATTTATTCTACTAATTCTTTCCTGGTATTTACTTCCATAAGGGATTTTCGTTAGTCCAGAAATGCTATTATGCGTTAAAAGCTATGGGGTGCCTAGACTAAAAAGTGCCGGTCCTAACCTTCTATTTCAGATCTTTCCCTATGGTAAATGTCTTTGGTGTTCTAGAACAACCACCCGCGAAGGAAGCACATTTTCGTATTGGCAATAGTAGGTAGTTGTTGCATATCGTTCTTAATGCCAAATACAGCCAATATCATAATGGGAAACTGTCGCATAAAAACGAAATAAGGAAACACCTAATTTACTTAAGAGGATTTCATAACAAAGTCACAACAAGAACAGAATTGAAATATGCCTGGCTTGGTAAGATACGTACAGAAGGAAAATAAAAAGAGAGGAAAGTAGTTAAGTAAATATTTACTTCCAGTTTATGGAATCAGCAGAGGGAAAACGTTTCTTTGTCAATGAAATATTTATGGTTATTAAATTGAAGCTCTTCAAATATTTTAAAGCCATATTTTAATTCTTTGCAGAAGGGAAAATTCTATATTGCCTTTTGGATTGTCGTGTGAAATTTGTACACAGTCAGGCTAAAAGGTTAATAAATATCTCGTATTAATAGAAATAATATCCATTCTGTAGCTCTTCTAAGTAGTTGGTCCTGTGCTACGCCTACAATATAAATTAAAAATGAGTATCATCGATAAACGAAACATATTTCCGTGCTGCCACAGAAGAAAATATACTTTTAGGTAGGCCGTGCGTGGAATTATTTACTACAGTAAGGATTCCACGCACGGCCTACCTAAAAGTTTATTTTCTTCTAAGTTTACCCCTTAGGGCAGGTGAGATATTCATTTAGAAGTTATAAGACCATCATCTAAATGTTTGGATATTGCCTGTTCCAAGACATTAATATTTCCTTTCTCCGTAAGGCGTTTGCGTATACCTCGAAAAGTTAATTGGCAATTTTATTCCGACACACCCACTTCATCTACGAGTTCAATGGAAATAATAGAACGATGCTTTCCACCTCGATTTGTTCTCAGCGTACTTTCTTTTCTTAGTCAAACATAAGCTGTTTAGTATTTGATACCATTTGCTGAAGCAAAGTAACAGTTTTCCCATCTCCCTTATTTCAGCCTCTCATAAACTCAGTAATATACATTCGGGGGAAATCTCATTGCATTTTCTTTGACGCCCTTGTGCATACCTAGCCTGAACTCCCCTATTATTATTATTGTTTTCTTAATAATTAAAATTATTCTAAGGGAATTTGATGCCTGCTTCCTGTTCAAGTACAAGTTTATTTAAAACAATTTTACATACCTGGGTTAAAATAAAGTAAAGTAGTATTTACGTCACAAATGTTCTTAAAATTAAGGTTTTCCGAAAATTACATTACTTATTTCGAAATTGAGATTACTTTTTCAGAATATGAGTTTATTAGTTTCGACACTTAATTAATTTTATCCGAAATTCAATATATACACCGTTCCCGAATTGAATATTACCATTTCCGAAATTAAAATTAGCTTTTCCGATATTTAAGGTTCATTGAAGGTAAAAAGTTGAAGGTGTCCAAGACATTCTTAACTAAAAGTTATCTAAGATTAGTACTTTAATCCTGCTTCCTTCCTAGAAATCTCACAAGAATTCAAGTCTATACGAAATAATAATACAGGACTTTCCGGATAAAGACTGTAAAGAAGGTTATTTTATTTACTCAAGTATAGCATTGTTTGCCATTTTGTATGCATGAGACTTGTTTTAATTTTCTTCCGACGTTGTTCGATGTTTTCTTATTTACAGACATTTTTATATTTTGGGCGCCAGAGTTCCTAGTGACAATACGAACTGAATATGAATACTAAGATATAAATAAATATAATGGAAAGAATATCAGACATTTGCCCTTATAATTCGTGTCTCACAGACCTCAATCTTGCGATAAATTAAACTTGAAAAATTTTAACTGCGTTGGGGTTTCGAACCTTCGGCAACATGCACTAAAACAGAGTTTTATCCACAATACCGAAACAGAATTTATGCACTCGACGCGCGTTTCGCTAACCATGTTAGCATCATCAGGAGATGATAAAAACAGATTTAATCTTCTCCTGATGATGCTAACATGGTTAGCAAAACGCGCGTCGAGTGCATAAATTGTGTTTCGGTATTGTGGATAAAACTCTGCTTTAGTTAAAGAAATTTTAAAACAACAATATATTAATTTTACAATTAATTTACAAATATGAGTGATGAAATTTGAAAAATTGAAATCTATATAATCAGATGGTAAATATAACTTATGAAATTGAAATAAAGTTTATGAATAAATTTACTTAGTAATGAGAATTAAAATTAATTGTGACATATAAAAAGATAAAAAAGGAAATGAATAAAGCGATATTATTGGTCTTTACAATATGTTAATATTCTGATTGGCTAATACTTAGCTTGTCCAACTATTCTGTAACCATGTGATCGTATTGGGACCTCTACTGGAACTGCTTCTGCCTGTTCCCAAGTTAACGTCTCTTGGTCTTTCTAGGACTTACTTAGTTCCTAACGCACGATGTTTTCTTCAGCCAACGTTGAATACATGCAAAAAAATAATAACCTAGTCTTAGACCAATGTATATCGCTAATTAAAGAATATTCAGGGAAATCTCATGTGAACATCAGAGACAGTGTTACACATGAAGAAGTAAACAATAATTTGAAAGTTTACTGGTTAAAGCAGGTATAATCAGAAACTTGAATTACTTGATATTTGAATTCAAAAGAAAATTATGGAATTGCGTTCCAATTAGTAACTCTCCGCAAATCGAAATAAAAGATAACTTGAAATTAATGATAAATAGAAAAATAGAGGTACAACCTCTCTATAAACGAGTCTTATAACTCCAAATAAGTAATTTCTATTACTTTTTTTATTTGGCCCTTGGCACATAAACGATAATTGAGCGTAATTACGCCTCAATTAATTAAAGGTAAAGATAAGATAATCACTATCTCACATCGAGATAGAAATTTAGATAAAAGATAAAAAAACAGATATATTTATACATATGAGATTAACCTCTCATAAATGCAAATTAATGTCGGTACATCAGTGTTGAGACGACCCAGGGCGAGAGCTAATAATTATATGCTTGATGTAACAAATAAACTGAAAATTTAATTAAATAAGCCTGGAATGAAAAAATATTAAAACCAGCAATACTATGAAGGAAAATTCGAAGAAATTCTACTAAAATTCAATTTACTACCTTTACAGGAATATATAGAATTTACTCCAAGAATTCCCCAAATAATACTGTTCAATTTGAATAGAAACACACAAAATAATGTGCGTGACCGCTAAACGATGAAATAATTACGTTCTCTGTAAATTTGGACTAAACCTCTTTCAAATTACATGAATTTGACTAATGAGAGACGCAATTATTCACCAATAAATCGGTATCGTTACTCTACGGCCACGACAAAAATTAAGATTATTGAAGATATAAGCTAAATAAAAATATAATATAAGAATGCTAAATTCTTGTTTAAGTCGAATAAGACTCAACCAATCATGAACAAATATTAAATATGTATTTAAAATTGAAAGAATTAGTTAAATACACTGCAAGATGAATAAAATATTTCAAGATTAAAAAACCAGCACTCATCCGTCAACGTCGCCACAAAGATAAAACGACCTCGCTTTCAAAATTCAAGACGTTCAACAAATTGTGCTTTTCGATGTTTTAATTGGATAATTTATATCATGTGACCACTACTATAGGTCACGCGGCGTCAAACAAAAGAAATACCCAATATATACTAAATATAGTAATCTATAGTAAATTAAATTCTTAAATTGTAGGTATAAACCAGCGTACCTGTGCTTCTTAAATAATTGCTTGCACGAGATATGCCCATTCGCGAATAGATGTCATTGGCGATTCAAATCCCAAACATCGAAAATCATTCGTAATTGAACTGAATTTAGTGGAGCGGAATAAGCTAATATTCCGTTACAAGACGACCCCACACTTTTCTCGAATAGAAATTACTATTGTGCGAAATATATTTCATATTATATAGAGTTGGTCAAAAAAACTAGACTAACTTCAACTCTAATTATTCTATATTTTTTTCAACAAAACGCCTTCGAACCACGGGTTACTTAATATTCGCATTGCGCTTATATCTAGTTGAAATCGTTTTTATGGCTATACATACAGCCTCATACATATAAAATTGATGAAATAGTAAAACATCAATAAAACTATGTTTTATCAAAGTACTTAAAATACTTGCTAGCCAATCAGTGCAAAGTATACCTTAAGTCAATTTGCCTATTCAATAAAATTCTTACTTTGTATGTCATATCTCATTTTTACAACAATATTAGACACAAATATATTACTTGCAGTAAGAAAAAAATGTTCTATAATCTTTACTAAAAGTACAATTTTTAACGCATGCTATCAGTGTCTAAAATGTAATTTTAAGACATTCATTTACTTGTTACACTGGTGCTAAAGGGCGAAATTCACCATTAATGTGCATCAGGGCGCAAAATTCCTGTTCCTCATCTATATTAACGACCTGCTGACCGAAACCATTACATCATGTTTACAGTTTTGCTGATGACAGTATCCATGCCCTCAATTTAGTTAAAAAAGCTTTACCAAGGACTGAGGCTTACGACAATTAATCAAGATTTGGAGAAAATTCGAATTTAAGGAGACAGTAATTTGGTCCAGTTCAAAGCAGCAACAACCCAAGCAGCCACGTTTACCAAACATAAATATTTATTATCCTTCGCATCTCCGCCGTCCCTCATTACACTTTGTAGTATACAACTTTTTCCCAATCGGTACAATTTTTAAAGAAGTTATCTAAAAACATGGTGATTCAGCCGACCCTGGCTAGCCGCTAGAGCTTATCGCCTTGATGCGTCATTACAATTTTGTACCGATCGGTGACAAGCAAGAATCCGTAAATCGGTTCTTTCTTTTGGTTTTAAGAAGAAAAATGCCTAGATCTCGTATTTCAAGTACAGTGTATGTGTAGTGATACGTCTTGTTCGCAAAACAGACGAAAAAAGGGAGCAATAGTCATCGGAAGAAGCGAATCAGGGGTAAGTCCACATAAGATTATATGCCAAAATTTCAAATATACATAAATACCTGGTTATCTTAAATATATAAAAACAGAAACTATCTCTCGTACCTATAGAAGCAAAAATATGTATAATACTAAACTGTAGTATTATGAATAAATATGACACTTGTAACCCTTAATTTTTTACTTAATAAAATTAAAATGGAAAATACTCTCAAACTTCTAGAACTAGCTATATTAGAATAAAATAGAGTGCGAACGGGTTACGGTCAAAAATTACTAACAAACTGTTATTTATATACGAGGGCATGACAAAACATTATTACAGTTGTCGTTTGTGCACAATGACACAGAATCAAACAATATATTCGGAATTGAAATATATTATATCGAAATTAATATAAGTAATAAGCAAAAGTTAACGATATGAGCTATTCGAACCGTTCTCTAGTAATCTCGTCTAATCGTACATGCTACCAAAGAAATTCTATTCAATCACAAAAAGTGGTTACATTACACAATCAAAAGGCTGACTAAGGAAATATATAGCGGTCGGCCTGCGCAATTATTAATGTTTTACATAGAATAAAACTTTTATACCATATAAAGGAATATAAAAAATAGAAACAAATGGTTATGATGCCTTCGTATTATCACGTTTCCGATATTTGATCCCCGTATGGGGCACATGTGGGACTATAAACTACAATTCGATTTGATGCAAATATTGGAAAACAAAAAATTAAAAGTTATATTTAATTATGATCCACTTATCTACAGGGTAATAAATAAAACTCAAAAATCAAATATTATCATAATAATTTCAAAGGATATTCATAGCCACAATACTAGAGAGTTTATAGGAAATCGTACTGTTATTATTACTAAAATGCAATTATCCTCAATATCAGAGTTCAAAAACACTGTCTAGAGGAATAAGGACTATGTATGTATATTGTAATTATTGTTATTACTGCATTAATAAATAATTTTCAAAAAAATTAAAAAAAATTAAGTAAGTCGAAGAGTGCCATTTTCTCACGAAATTAACCCCTAAAAACTAGCCAAAAAGGCAAGCTGACTCATAATTTACGAGCGACTAAAACCCAAGTTGAGTATTATTATAGCTTTGCATGCCCCTCCGTTTGCTTTGCTCGCAACGCGGGCTCAGTCAACAAGAACTAACCAAGTGCTAACCAAAACTAACCCAAGGCTAACCCGAACTAACTCAAAACGAAGGGAAAAAGGTAAATTAATAGAAATTTTGCTAGGACGTAGACATGGATTCGTGTCGCATCGAGCGCAGTATTTTGGTTTGCAACTTGGGATTTAGCCGCTCGTCATAAATTTATCGGAATGTTATCGTTCGGCTTTGTCGAAGCAATGTATACCGGAACGCATTATTTTTAAACAATTCGTGTTGATATAAGCCGACCGGCGAGGGAAAAAATTGGAGTAAACATTGCTTGCAGGAGATGTTAATAAATAATAACAATACTTATTTACAAATCCGCATTTGCAGATGCGAATAACTTTAACTAAAATTGGCCTTCACATTTGCAGATGTGAAGGGCCCCCAACAGTCTCTACCTCAGTAGGTGTATTATGTTGGAGTGGTTAGGCACACCATATCCCTACATTTGCCGGTGTAAAGGATATATAAACTGACAAAAATAAAACGGTATAGTGCTATATATTTGCTGATACAAAAACAAATAACTACCAAAAACAAATAACCACCATACTATTGCAACCCTCTTACATAAAATCATTGCATTGGAGGTAGCGAATTATTACACTGTTGGTTTCTATTCAAAACAGAAATTACAGTATTTGCAGATACTGTAAATATGCTAAAAAATCGTTGCATTTGCTGATGCAGTCGAAAGCATAACCAGGGTTAAGCAGCAAGCAAAAAGGTGAATAGTTCGTTGTATTAGCAGATACAACCGATCGTACCCACTGTCTGCAATTGCAGTTGCAGGTAGTGAACATATTCATGAACCTATTTTTCTGTTAAAAAACAGAAATTGCAGCATTTGCAGATGCTGTAAATAGGCTAATAGATGGTTGCATTTGCAGATGCAATCGATATCATAAGTAGCAAAACCAAGGAAGTTCTTTTGCATTTGCAGATGCATTAGAAGAACCTCTCACGCTAGCTGAGGAAATAACTTATCCGAATCAAGACTTACTAACATCAGAAGCACCAGATGGTCCTGAACAAAGTAACGACCACGCTTTGTTAATAAAAAAAAAACCGACGAAATCATACCTGCGAGGCCAGAACTCCATACTCAGATAGTTTTTAGATGGGACAATTACTTATTAAAAGGACTAAAAGATAAAAAAAAACAAACAGTATGATAGAGAAGTATCCACCAGCTGCCATCTGCAATGTCCTCAGACCATCAAAATTAAATCTCAAAGAGAGTACTAAATCCTGCCAAGACAACTACTGTATCAATTACAGAAACAACTATAGTCAGTGGGATTAGTGCCTTAGCCCTCCCTTTCAATAATTTAATTAGCCAACCGTCTGAACTAGAATTATAATTTCAAAATTGGCAGAAATTAAGGTAAACAGGACGGGTACGGGATTATAAAATCCCTTTCAATAGGACACCATTCCGGTTAGCAAAGTAGAAGACTACATAGGACGGCAAAAAATTTAATTTCAAAATACGCATTCTTGGGGAAAATTAATCTTAAAGATGCATATTTCCTTATCCCTATGCACAGTAGTCAAAAAAGTTGTTAAGATTCGTTTTTTGCATCGTACTATACCAATTTAATTGAGTTTCATTTGGTTTATGTACAGCTCCATATATTTAGGTGTTATATAAATTCCGAAAAAAGCGTAGTAATTCCCGCGCAACAATGCTCATTTTTGGGGTTTATACAAGAGAAAAGGGACCTACTGGCAGAACAGTCTATTATCCTTTACCCTGAAAAATACTTACTCACATCTCCTTGCAGAGAGAAACAACCATTGTGGAAGAAAATTTCCCTGGCTGTAGGGAAATTAGGAAGTCTCATCCATTTTAGTTTTGTATATATAGATATACTATGCATGGTGTGACGTAACAATTCATGTGTATTATGACGTCATAAGTACATCTCAAGGCGTTGTATCTGCCTCATTTTTCGGCTTATGGCAAAAAGAAAAAACACGTGTTCACTTATTTTTCATGGGCTATCGAAATCAGCAATAATAAAAAAAATAAATAAATTATAAAATTGATGAAACTTCCTCATTGTCAGGAGGGCCTTTCTATAACAAAGCGTATCTAATGAAGCGATAAAAGTGATTATTTATTCATTGACAGATAGCGCCCGCAAACAATACGGAAATAGTTACAATAAATAGGGGAATTTCTGTTTTTCTAAGTGCCAACAAATATAGAACAAAACCGTAAACTTATTCTTAAGCTCCTAAACATTCAATTGTCTTCGGAGTCATCCTACTCTACCATGAACTCACACAAATCTTCGCTTTCTCCAATATTGAATATTAAACAAAAGACGAAGCGGTTATAAAAAGGTTTCTCAATGAAACATTTAACATAAGACCCCAAAACCAAAATATTCAATTACTTGGGATTCCTACCCAGTTCTACAGCGCTTAAAGAGCATATACCCTCACGAATCCCTAATTCTACAAATCTAACTTTAAAGCTAGTAACACTCTTAGTACTAATAACGGCACACAAATCACCGATAACCCGGATGTAAAAATAGACAATATTTTTAAATATGAATACATAATGGAAATCAGATTCCCGGATAAAATAAAAGCAAGTGGCTTAAACAGGCTTCAACCTAATTTGATATTAGCTTATTTTAGTAATCAACCTGAACTATGTATAGCCACACTATTAGAGACTTACATGCACAAAAGGAAAAAGGGTGCTATCAGTCAATAAAAGGTGAATAGTTCGTTGTATTAGCAGATACAATCGATCGTACCCTCAACTCTCTGCAATTGCAGTTGCAGCTAGTGAACATACCTATTTTTCTGCTCAAAAACAGAAATTACGGCATTCACAGATACTGTAAATATGCTAATAGATCGTTGCATTTGCAGATGCAATCGATACCACAAGTGGCAAAACCAAAGAAAATGTAATTACTCACTCACAAAAAGCCCTATCACCCAGACAGCAGTCAAACCATTAGCAGATGGGTCAAGTTAATACTAAAAGCCAGCAGTATAAACACGGAAATCTTTGAGGCACACAGCGCGCGACACGGGGCAACTTAAGCAGCTCAAAGAATGGGAGTTACATTACAAACTGTTCAGAAGACAGCTGGCTCGACAGAAAAATCAAAAGTATTCTCAAAATTCTATAACAAACTTGGCGTGGGTAATCCCACTGGATTTGCTTCTTGTTTATTGAACCATAATGTCTAAGGAATCATATAAATATTAAGCTACAATTATAACTTACTTACCAACTTGTTATCATATTACATAAGAATACTGGTATAGGTATTAAAAATAAGTTAAAGGTTAATATCAGTTAAGCGTTAAACATGATATATGTACCTTCATATGTGTGTTATTAAATCTAATGGTTATAAATTTGAATTTTAGTTTATAAAAAGGGCCTTACAAATCTAGGACTACAGAAATATCGCAATTTTAAGTAAATGTAGATTACATCGCAAATACTTTAAACATCTACAAAGTGTAATGAGGGACGGCGGAGATGCAAACGATAATTACAAGATCAATCGACTTACCTGTAAGGAAGATCGATCGGAGTTATCCGAGCATCTCCGCCGTCCCTCATTACAAACCCACCCAGTCTCTACCTTCTCCCTTTCACCCGAAATACAATGTAATAAGAAATCTCACGAACCAAAATTGTAATGACGTATCAAGGCGATGAGCTCGAGCGTCTAGCCAGGGTCGGCTGAATCACCATGTTTTTAGATAACTTCTTTAAAAATTGTACCGATCGGGAAAAAGTTGTATACCTACTACAAAGTGTAATGAGGGACGGCGGAGATGCTCGGATAATTGCGATCGATCTTCCTTACAGGTAAGTCGTTTGATCTTGTAATTACATGAGCAAATTTAATACGTGCCTTCTAACACCAAATCGAACAAATTAAAATTATTTTCAGCTTGTCCGGAATTGCTCCCGCTATCAGCCATTTTATACGACTTGGCGACTGGCCTATAAACTAATGGTGTTCTTACATACTTATAATTTAACCTTTCTGTAACAAAAAGAAAATATTAGCAGCAATTTTGTAAATGAGTATTTTATCTTTATTCCATTAATTTCGATAAATAATATAAAATCATTTCCATTAAAATGTGTATCCATCCAAGATCATTAATATAAAATATATGTACAAAATAAATTCCTAAAACAAATTATACAGTCGTAGTGTATGCCATATTGTGTTAAAATAAATCAAAAGCACATGTTCACATGAAAATTTTAATAGTAATAATAATATCCAATTGTAAATGGGGCAATATAGAAAATCCGGTTGTGGTAAACAATGCAGAGCCTGTATGTTTGTTCGAAATCGGTAAAATATTAAAACCAATTGTTTCCATTTACAAAATATTGCCTGAAATGTGCTTTAGTACAGCAAAATACATTTAGAAAATATAAATGTAAATAATAGCTTTAAGATACGTTTTAGTGAAACTGATTTTTTTGTCTCTATTCTTTACACCAATTGCTACTTAAGGCGTAGACTGGATTGTATAGCTTATATTCACTTTAATTAGGTACGTTAAAAAAAATTAAAACAGTTGACTTTGCTATAATATGGAGCACTGACCCTATAGAATATAAATCGTTTAATATACGGGTGGAGAAACAGTTTTTAAATTGTAGGAAAACTTTTATATCTTCCAAGTAATTATAATTCATTCAACCCTTTTATCAACCAACCATAGTCAACTTTAACTATACTTAAGAACACCTTTACATGTTTATCTCCTTATTTTGAAAGGTTGTCCCAATTATTTTGATACACCTTTAAATGAGCCACGTATTTCTGCCTTCATGCAGATCAACAAGTAGAAACAATTAATTCCTAAATTATTTGTCACCACAAAGGAGGGGGTGGTAATTAATTTTATATTCAACCACTATAATTAGCGAACTGTATTACGATAGGTAAGTGGGGTTGTATTCATAGGGTGTGAATTTAAATATATATTGTAATTTATGTATTCCGTACTTTAATAATACAAGATTTAATTTGCATTAAATATGATCAATATACGCAATGTTTTCTAACTACTTTTATGCATTCATCCTTTTACACAAAAACTGAATACTGTACATTAGGTTAACTATTACTATAAATGTCTAGCAAAACTTCTTGATTATTTAAATTTAACATACACTCCTTTCTTTACTGACTTTAGTCAACTTTTTTATTTGATCCAACTGATTTTCCGTTCACACAAAATATCTTTTCTATTCTACAATTCTCTCAACTTAATTTCGTCAGAGATATAAGACTGCGAACATGTGAGTCGAATCTTGAGTACAGGAATAGATCTGTCTAACTACAATTTTCCAACCGCAGTTTCACCTTCTTCTATCTTCAACAGGAGAGACGTTACGAGTTGTATGTCTCTGCGTTAAAACGCCTGAAGAGTCCTTATTTCAGTGAACACTGAGTGCAGTTCTAAATATCTGTGCAAACAAATGATAAAACTTCTAAATGTCATGGCGTCAAACAGAGCAACGACTGGGTAGATGCATATCATATTTGGGAGGCTAAAAAAATGCCCTTTCTTAATTTGATTTGTTTCTTGTTTACAGAACATTAACGGATATAAAGAAATATTAAATTTAAACATGTTAAAACGGTTTCCTTGACGGAGAATGACAACTTGCGTTCCAGCCAGCAGTAACTGAAATATAATGCACGAATGGCTGTTTACCTAGAGTGAAATAAATTTACTTGGGTTTGAATTATGGCTCAATCAACTACAGACATACAGGGTGTTTTCACAAAACTGTACGGTCAAAAACGATAAGTTAATGCACATGTTTCCTCAACATGTACTACGATGTCATCTTCCTGAGTAAGTTTGTAGCGTTGTGTCATTTACGAATTGTGGTGTACATTTGTGGAGCCATCTTTTCACGAGAAAATCAAAGAATTTTTCTGCTACTCTTTGAACTAAAAGAGAAAGAAAATGATTTGATTGCAATCAGTGCTTTTGAGTCTTCCGAGTTAATGGACATGAAGTAAATGGTCTGTGTTCACTATATTTTTAGCTTTAGTAGAAATTCTTCTAAAGGCATATTTGTGAAGACAGTTGTTGGAGGAGAACCGGATACCCACCAATATGGTTTTCTCGAGAGCTGACGTAGGCGAGAAAACGTTAACGATTGCTACAAGTGCATTTAATGATAAATTTCTACAAAAAATATCTGACAAAGTAGCGAGGATGGTTCGGGAACAGATTCAGCACCAAATTGCCGCTCAAAATGAAGGGATTGCATTACTTCAGGTCAGGACCAATGATCTTGAAATCAAAAACAAACAGTTGAAGAAAATTTTAGACATACCATTTCGGTATATCCAATGAGAACGAAGAAAATATACGTGCTACAGTTTTGGATTTATTTAACAAACAAAACATTGCGGTTATTTGGAATATCATGGATGCGGGCCGTGATACGTGATACTACTCCAGAGCTTTACTACACACTCCGGGGATGTCGGATTTTGCATAACGATGAGCAGGAGCCTTTTTAAGGCCGATCAAATGGGCCAAAAACGGGCGACTGGATTGTCCCCAAGAACATCATTAATGCATCAACAATTAAAAGTGCTATGCTACCGTTTAAGCTTTTTTAATCAGCTGGTGAGGACGGAATGTTTCCAGCACTGATACAGAACAATCTGGAAGTATTACCACCGTTCTAAATTAAACTTTTTAGAGCCAGCCTTGCGAGTAATTATATACCTAGCAGCTGGACTAAAATCATAGTGGTGTACATCCCAAAGATGGGACGTACGGAATTAACACCTAACTCATGGAGACCAATAAGTCAAAGTCAAAGTCAAGTATGCTTTATTGCCACAGAAAAATTCAAATAAATTTTATGGACAAAGCTAACTAAAATAAATAAACTAACCATAGTAGGGCAAATACAAAACAAAACAAAACTTAATATATACAATAATATATACGATAAAAATAGAACAAGCAATTTTCAAACTGAAAATGGTCACGATTTAACAAAAAAACTATATTACAGAACATCATAAGCAGTTGAACTAGATCCACAGGAAGTACACAAAACATAGGGTAAAGAAACCCAGTGTTATCAAAATATTAAACATACATTATAACGAAACGTGCTGTTTGAAAAAATAAGGAAGGTCATGTCGGTGAACTTGACTCAGGCAATATGCAAAATGCTGCAGAGTTGAAAATATCGAGGAAAAGTAAACAAAACATGACTAAAATTGATAGCTAGGTATTTAATTTTGTGTAATTCCTGTATATCCGAAAAATCACTAATTCGTCAAAAAGATAATCCTATACCTATTATAAAAAATATATATATAATATAAAAAAAAATTTCACCGCCGCACATGAAGCCCAAGAAAATTAATGGAGGAAAAAATAAAATCTAATTCACGCAAAACTCATTTGTAGAATAATAAGGTCTTTCTAGTAGGTAAGCCTTCGTTTTTTCACGAAATTTAGCAAATGTAGGGATGGATTTAAGATGTAGCGGGAGTGTATTGTATAACTTCTTGGAATTATAAAGAATAGAATTTTTTGTTAATTCAGAGGAGGGAAAAGGAAGGTAGATGTCCTGACTCGAATTTCTTGTTGAGTACTCATGTTGTGGCCTTTCGGGAAATATGGTTCGATATTTGCGTATTAAACAAGTTGTTTCTAAAATAAACAAAGCAGGAAGCGTAAGAATTTTATATTTTTTAAAGTAGTATTCGCAATGAGCTCTGCCATTAAGACCAAATAAATAACGAATTGCTCTCTTTTGAAGTCTGAAAATGGTACGAAATTGCTCGGTGTTACAGCAGCCCCAAAAGGGAAAGCCGTAGCGAAGATGAGATTCAAACAAAGAGAAGTAAGTGAGCCTGGCAGTAGACAGATTTAGTTCCTTCGAAACCGATCGAATTGCGAAGCAGGCAGAAGAAAGCTTTTTGTTAAAGAATCAATATGTGCGGACCACTTAAGGTTGGCACTAATACTCAAACCTAGGAATTTAGCCGATTCAACGTATTTAATATTGCTGTTGTGAAGTAGCAAAGCTTGTTGTAAGGTTGTTTTATAAGATAAGGCTACCGTTTTATCAACGTTGAAACACAGCCAATTTGAGTCAGACCATGTTTTGATTGTGACGAGATCGCTGGAGATATTAGAGTGTAGGGAGAAAGTATTAGAATCACTCCAAGTTATGCTTGTGTCGTCAGCAAAGAGACAAATTTTACCATTGATTTTTAGGTATGTAATGTCATTAATATATATTAGAAAAAGGATAGGCCCAAGAACAGAGCCCTGTGGAACTCCACTGGTAATTAATCTGCAATCAGAATCAGAACCGTTCGCTCTAACAAACTGCTGTCTATTTTCAAGATAAGATTGGAACCAGTTCGAAGGAATACCACGGATTCAATAAAAATATAGTTTTCTTAACAAGATGTCATGACATACACAGTCAAACGCTTTAGCGTAATCACAGAAGACTGTAGCAGTAGGGAGATTGTTGTTAAGGGATGAGTAGACATCGTGAAGCAACGAGAACATGGCGTCATTTGTACACTTGTTTGGTAAAAATCCGAACTGTTCCGGGGACAGTATGCCATGTCTAAGGAGAAATGGCATGAGGCGATTTTTTAATAACTTTTCAATGATGAGAGTACAGGCAACAGAGTAATTGGACGATAATTGCATAAGACATCCTTTTCACCTCCCTTATGAAGAGGAATAATTATCGCAGTTTTGAGGCATTCGGGAAAAACACCTTTCGTGAAGGACGCATTAATTAAGGAAGCTAGGACATCCAGAATTGGAAGTGGGAGGTTCAAGAAAATTTTAATTGACAGATTATCAGTGCTACAAGCTGATTTACTCTTTATGCTGCTCATTACGTGAAGAAGTTCAAGGCTGGTCACAGGGCTTAGGAAAAAACTATCAGCGACTTTTTTAGAAGGAGGAAGAAACGAGAGAGGGTTGAGAGAAGGAGAAATACCAGAGGTAACATTTTTGCTCACGTTGACAAAATATTCGTTCAAATCATTTGGTTTTGGCATGCTCTGATTCGCGGAATTTGTTTTGCCTCTAAGATCGTTAATAATGGACCAGGCCTCCTTGGATACGTTTTTAGCAGTTGATAAACGATTTTGATAATATAGTTTCTTTGCTGTCTTGATAAGTTTTAGGTAGATCTTCCTATAATTCGAAATGAATTCAAGAACTTGAGTGGAGTTAGTGAATTTTTTTATGTATGAGAGGGAACGCATATTTTTTGCAGATATGCGTAGGCCTTTCGTAGTCCATGATTTGTGATATTTAGGTTTAATGGATTTAAGCGGGAAGGCTTTATTGAATGCATTTATAATTTTATTTAAGAAACCACTAATGTCAGAATCAAGTTCACCTGATTCAAAATTCCAGTTGGTCTTTAGGCAAAGGTTACGAAAGGATGAAAAATTGGAGGCTGAGAAGATTCTACCTAGGTGGCGAGTTTTTTTTGAGGGCCTATAAGAAGTATTGAATTTGGAGATTACTGCCTCATGATCTGAGAGTCCCGCGCTAGTTACTGTCGATTGGACATCAGTTGAAGGACGCTACGTAGTCAATGATGAAGAGAAATTGTTAGAAATCCGAGTTGGTGAGGTTACATGCATTGAAAGACCAAAAGAGTCAAAAATAGAAATTAATGATTTTTGGGCAGCACAAGCGGTAGCGTAGTCAATATTTAAATCACCGCACAAAATTTTCTTGCCTTTCACCGGCAGACCATCTAACAAGCTTAGCAGGTTATCAAAGAACAATTGCACATCGGAATTTGGCGCTCTATATATACAAATTACGTGTAAATCAAGGTTCTTATTGTATACAATGGAAAATTCAAAGTAGTTATCCGATTGGAGATGATCAAATTTAGTTACAGGTAAAAAGTCCTCACTCAAGGAAAGAATCAGTGTTCCCCCATGAGCCGAGTTTTTTCGATTATATCTGGCTATTGTGGAGTACTTTTCAACATAAAGCGGTTCAGTCTCACTCAGCCAGTGCTCTGTAATTGCAACTAGTTGGGGGAACCCTGATTCCTCCAAAAACAAAAACAATTCATTAGTCTTATTTCGCAATAAGGCAACATTAATAAGAACCATACTAAGCCTGGCGACAGGATTAGTGGAATCTAGTCGCTCAGGACACGTCAAGCTGCTTAAAAATTGTTCTTCGGGGAGCCGCTGGAGAAGTATTTTTGGTGACCCTCTCTGGACTTCTGAAGCTGAATCGTCCTCTCGGAAACAACATGGGATCTGTAGGAACAAAGATCTTCTTCCACTTCAGTGTGTTTAAACCCATATGCGGTATGAAAGTCGTGGTAGACCTTACGTAAAATGTCATCCTGGATTGGCAGTCCTTCAGATGCTAGGAATAATCTGATGCTTATGTTGGTAAATCCCTCATAGCATACCGAGGCAGGTTGGTCATACAAATAGGCAAGGTATAACCTAATGGCTCTGAAGATGGCAGGTTCCCTTAGCCTTGCCATAAGGAAACGATTACTAGAGTCGTTAGACTTACTGGCGGCCTGTGTTAATTTAACTGTTGGGGGAGTCAGCGGGTCCAGAGAGAAGAATGGTTTATGGGATGATTCCTTAGACAGTTTAATTTTGACATCACTCACAAGGGCACTAGTTTTGCAGGCAGCGATAGCTTGTTTGTCAGAAGTTACTGTAGTTACCTTGTGCGCGTTAGCTTCACTGACTGGAGAGGGAAAGTCCCGCAGAGTGCCAGAGGTCGGACTGCTAGTCACTTTCGCCTTGGTGGAGGGAGTTAGATAGAGCTCTGTAGTTTTTTTTAGTTTTGTAGGTTTGTGAGGGATTTCAGATTCCGATGACCATCTAACTTGAGCCCCGGGTGGCCAGATGCCGAACAAATTCTCAGCGGACTTTCTTGATAGGGTCACTATTTTAAATGTAGATCCTATGGAATCATTGCACTGACTGACCAGGTTATAGCATCGAATAAATTCTGATGTTTTCAACTTTTCCTTCACATAGTGCACGATATTATTTGAAGTAAATCCTGCCGGGAGGTGTTCTACGATCACATAGTGCTATCTTTGGGCACTTTTATAAATTGCGGAGTTGGAATCGTCTGGGATTAAGGAAACTTCAGTAGGCAGTTCCGTTTGAGTGGAAGATGAAACAAATGCCGTTGACGTAGTTTGGGTGAAGCACGACGTAGAAGTAAAGCGTGTCATCGTAGGTAGAGCACTATGTTGTTTTGGGTTAGCAATTTTAGAATTTAAGTCCCTAACCAAGGTGGTAACATTTGCAAGGCTACTTTTTAAGTTGTCAATACCTTTCTTAATATCAGCGGACGCGGAATCTTGCACCTGGATCTTGATGGTTTCCTCTGTATTGTTGAGTAGAATTTGGGAAATAGTAAAGACATTCTGTTCCACTTCCCTTACCGATTTCAACAGAGAATGAGGGTTACAAATGGAGAACACCTCCGACATTTTGTGAATATCGTCTATTTTCTTCTCCAAAAGGTTCCATTTAGATTCGTTATTCAATAAAATATCATACATCTCAGAAATAGTCGGTACACTGTTTGATAATTTACTCACACGGTCAGCCAGCGAGTCAAAAAAGTCTGATCTCCTTTCTGCTGAAATGCATGGAAAAGATACTCGACGTGCACCGGTGAGTATCAACTAAATGCTCACCAATATAAGTATCAGACCGTCAATTCTACAGAACTAGACCTAAGCAACCTTGTCGAGAACATAACACAAGCGTTAGACAGCAAGACTATCGCGGTGTGTGTGTTCTTAGACATTAAAGGAGCGTTCAATAATACATTACCAAACTCCTTATATACGGCATTTGCTGAAAGAAGGGTTGAACCACAAATAAGGAACTGGATCGGAAGTATGTTAAATTGCACAGTAGGCACAACAACCCTACAGGGGGAGAGCAACAGAATCAGGGCTGTTAGGGGATGTCCGCAGGGCGGGGTTTTGTTGCCCTTTCTGTGGTCTCTACTGATGGATGCTCTGTTGGCGGTCCTCTCGCTGTGGGGTGTGGAGGTGCAGGCATACGCGGATGGTCTAGTAATTGCGATCATAAGACCAATAATAACATATGGAGCAGTAGCTTGGTACTCTAAGAACTAACAGAGCTCCGTGAGAATCAAATTATCCACCTTACAAAGACAAGCGTGTCTGGCAATTAGTGCCGCCTTCGGCACTACACCCTCGGCAGCGCTTTAGTGTCTTCTAAATCTGCAACCTCTCCAAATAGTACTGGAGAAGGATGCCAGATGGGCGACGTATAGATGGACACAGGCGGTGATCAACAATCCGCAGGCGATCATCATGGTGCCCAACAGGCTGAAAAATGCCAATGAGCAGGACAGTGTGTTGGGTTAGTGATCAGAACTACCTATTAACATGTATATGATGTCCTCCTACCAGAGAGTAACGAATGCGCATAAGACTAGAAACATCTAAGAATAACAGAGAATAGTTGGTTCACTTACGGCTCAGATCAATGATGGTACAGGAGCATGGACTAAAAATGGTAAGGTTGAGTTAAGTGTTCCCTAAATATGCAACCGTTTTTCAGGCTATAGTTAAGGCCATTAATATGATTGCACAGTGGTTCATCGATAGAAACAAGAAAGGAAAGTCAATCAACATCTTCTCGGACCGTCAAGCAGCTTTAAAAGCTCTTGAATCCACCCGCTGTTCATCCAGGGCAGTGTGGAACTGCCAGGAATTACTCACCAAACTAGGTAGAGAAAGTAAACTTAAACTGATCTGAATACCTGGACCTACAGGATATGAAGGCAACGGAAAAGCTGATGCTCTTGCGAAGCAGGCGGCCGCAACGGCCTTCATAGGACCAGAACCAGTACTGGGAATAGCTTATAGCCCAGCTTCCAGGTGGACACAAAAGCAATTTCTAGACGAATGGAGAGAGCTACCAGGCCTAACTCATTCAAAGACGGCAGTGAATCTGTCATCAGGAGTGAGAACTAGACAACTTCTTCAACTTGGCCGACAGCAGTCGGCTAAGAAGCCACATGAACAAGATAGGACTTTTCGAAGAAACGGAATGCCGCTCGTGCTTAGAGGACGAAGAAATAATGGAGCATGTTGTATACCAATGGAAAGAACCAGACAAACAGTCTTTAGAAATTCTCAAATCCCACTTGCGGATTTGAAAACTATCCACCCCAGAAATCTGTTCAATTTCATGAAAAGATCGAGCCTCTGGCATAGTGGAAATTACAGATGTGAGCCACAATAGACCAAGGATCGCAGTGGAGGGTCCTATTTGGGCCCACTCACGTGTACGAATACGAATACGAATACCTATCAATATAGAAAATTAATTTAACAATAGCCGTACCGAATCCTATCACTATTGTACAGAGTTCATTATTTGCATTATTTTTGTATGGCGCGACATTCAGAGTACCTATATTGATCATAGTTATAAGCATCAACTAAATTTCAAAAAGCCATACAAAAAAAATTAACAAATTGGGTTATGGATTTTCACTCTTCCACATGTACCACCCAAAATGTACGGCATATGGCTCAAAGTTTTTGTTCCCCTTAGGACTACTTAAATTATACTATTTCTAGGTGTATTATATGACCCCAAATTTTTTTCGATGAGCTTGGTTATATTGTTTTATATATCAAAGTAAACATTTATTGTTTATGCAGATCTAATCGCTCCTAAATCTGACACTTGCAGAATGACGTACGAGCCGTGCTGCCACAATATTTATTTCCTAATTAAGCCATTTATTCTCGTATTGGAATACACTATTCTCTTGCATGAGTTGTATGTACATATTCGTCAAATATTTCACTTCATACATTGCGCAAAAGCAGCAAAACCCAACCCAAACCAACAAAAGTTAACCAAAGAAAGGAATTATTTTATTTCATACATTTATTACATTTATTTGTATTAGTTTGTGATCAGTCTGCTCTAGGAGTGAGCGAAGCGAGCGTAGGCCAAAGCCACGGTAATCGTGGCCAAAGCCGAATTAAAGGGCGCCTAGGCTAATACTATTTCGGTACAATTCAACCACAGATCTCGAACTTTCATGTTTCTTTTTCAGCTCAAATATTGTAGATCTAACATCCCTTTTCTAGGGCAACTATTTGTACATTAAAGCCCAACAAGCCAACCAAATATTGAGCAATCTTTCTATTACCGGATAAAACAGCAGTACAATTTTAAACTAGATAAAAGTTATACTGTTGAGCAAATAATAAAACAACTGCCTCTTATCTAAATAGAGCGCCATAAATAATTTAGGTAAATTTAAGTGAAAAAGTCTCATCGTATCCATTACCAAAGTTTTTTTTTACAATAAATGAATCAAATAGTTAGGACACAGCTATTCATTTCAAAACTTTTTGAGCTTCTCTTATATGGCGCAATTCGTCAAGAAAACTACTTCGTCACCACGTTTTGGATTGCTCGGGAAAATTTCAAATAAAGGGCCTTTTTCAAAGTTTGTTGGGGGTTAAAAGCGTGGAATAAAATCGAGTAGGCGGTTACGATTTCTTTTTTATGAAGGTTTGACACCGGTCCATTTGTCTTGAATGGTTAAGCATTCTTTGCAGGTGTTTTTTATTTACCGGAAACTCTAAAAGTACTTGAAGATGTTTCGTGTCGATATTGAATTTGCAGAAATATATTTAACATTCACATTTTAGATAATCAGTCTGCGTTCTAAGATTTTGGTCAACTGGCAACTGGAACAATATAGATGAAAATATCATTACATAGCT
>JAEQML010058475.1:0-30159 GCA_016904865.1 Pissodes strobi | reverse complement strand
CATATCGAATTAAATTGATATTGTAGACATCAATAAAAAACAAAAAACATAATCAGATACACTTACACTGGTGGAATGCTTGGCATCTTTGACGTCATGAAACAACTACGTAAGTGGTAGATGTGGTCCACCTGCATCGCCCGGTGAAATACCACCACATTGGCTTAGGTGGCGTGAAATGACGTCTGGTTCATGTTTCGCCACCATACCTTTTGATCCGGTTCCCCGTGGAAAAGAAAGGAGAAAATATTGCATGATGGTGCCTTCCAGATCAAAATACTCCGGAGGTAAAATAGCCTCCCATTCGGATCTCTGGGTGGAGACCAGCAGGCCTGAACGTCTTCAGCATAGAAAATAGACTGCGATTGGACTTCTGCAACATAAGTGGCATCAACACAAATATTAACTTGATTTACCAGCACCTAACTAACATCAAATAAGCCTCATATTTTAGCTCTATCAGAAACAAGACTACACATGTTCACTTGAATATACCCAGATATGACCTTTACTCCTGATTTCGACATAACTCTGGATTAGTTATAAGGGCATTGATGTCATGTGGTTCAAGTTTAGCACAAATCGAGCAACCAAATTCATTTGTTGCTTGTATAGACCACCTAGCGAACACCAATATAAATGTGTTTTTCTCAAATCTTGGCAATCAAATCGATTTTCTGCAGACCCACTATCCAACGGCAGAAATTGTCATAGTAGGAGACTTCAACATACATAACATCGACTAGTTGAAACACTCCGACAAAAACGACGATGAAGGACGAGATCTTCGCGAGTTTTATCTTTCTTTTTCTTGGAAATATGTTTGCTTTAGGAATCAAAACACCACTGAATCTGCTGATGACATAACTCAAGTTATCGTAGCTGGTATGGAGGCTTTCATCCCCTCTTCTATGAAACGTATCTCAAACAGTAAACCATGATTTGGAAAAAACTGCTCCAGAGCAGTCAATGCTCCACCACCTACCGCAAATGCCGCCGAGATCCGACAGCTGAAAATCGAAATATGCTCATCACTAGAAACCAGTGTAAGCGGCCCATTGACGAGAGCAAGGAGGGATATGACGAACAGATCAAGAACAGGCTTCTCAACTGTCCTAACGGATCAAGCTTCTTTTGGTCAGTTGCCAAAGCCGCTAATCAGGGTTTCTCAAAGACGTCAACCCCGCCACTGACCAGAGATGACTCAATAGCAAACGGCCAAAAAGAAAGCGAATATTCTTGCCGAAATTTTTACATCAAATTCTACCTTAGATCATCAAAGAAAGACTCCGCCAACTATCCCGAGAGTGAATTCCACAATGCCAGATCTGGTATTTCGCCAACGCCAAGTGAAACGAATACTCAAAAGCCTAGACACTAACAAGGTCACATGACCGAATGGCGTTCCAGCAATAGTGCTTAAGAAATGTGCTGCTGAACTAACAGCTCCACTATGCAGGCTTTTCTCCCTATCATACAGAACTGCATGCTTTCCTTCTAGCTGGAAATGCGCACATGTGCAACCAATCCCAAAGAAAGGTAAAAAAACGATTCCAAATATCTTCCGTCCAATTGCCTAAGTCCCCATAAGAGCTGTTCAACGAACAGCTCTTAAAATATCTCGAATCGGCATTATAAGCGCCGGCGCCGGTTTGACTTCTGCAAGCACCAATCCAGAGCATTATGTGGCATCACGGATTGTTAAGCAAATTGATGGCATATGGACTACCACCAGCACTGCTTCTATGGCTTTCCAATTTCTTATGGGATCGAATCATCTGAGTTGGTATTGGGGTAAAATTAATGCCGGAGTTCCTCAAGGGTGTTCCTGCACACTGTTGCTGCTTTATGTCAACGATCTCTTAAGCAGCAGAAACAATTATATTTACAGCTTTGCAGAAGACAGCACTCGTATATTCATTATCTTATATTTTTATTCATGTCGCGAACTCAAATGATCGCTGCTCGTTCGCAACGCAAGCGAGAAAGTCAGATTGCTGCCATCAGTAAGGATATGAACGCCATCGTGGAATGGGATGAGGGAAATAATATCTAGTTTAACGCAGGAGAGACTCAAGCAGCTGGCTTATCAAAGACAGGACAAACACTAACTCTGGCCTCATCCATTAGCTTGCTGGGCATAAACGTAGAAAACAACATGTCTTGGCGTAATCACGTCACCAAAATCGCCAAGGCAGCAGCATAAAAGCTAGGAGCACTCTATAAAACAAAAAAGTTGTATGCACCTGATACTGTTCCCATGTGTGGAGTTCGGCGCCCAAACACTTGCTCAAGATATTGAACTACATACAGAGGAGAGCAGGCCGTCTTGCGGATCACCTAGAGTTGACTAAAGTCCTTGATAGCCTTGAACATTGGACCTATCTCTTTACTATCGATATTACTACGGAAGGTGTTCGAACGAGCTGGCACTTATGATTCCACCCAGAGTTGTTTGAAACAGAGACACCCGTCAGACACGTCCCTGTTGCGGTATTGCTTTGTCTGGCGCTCTGGAATGGACTTCCGAGTAACTTTTTTCCCGAAAACTACAATCTACAGCGCTTCAAGTCCCACGTCCACCATCTTCTCCGCACACGTACCGCTCCTTGAATGGTATATGATTTTCCTTTTGTGTGTGTGCTGAACATAAAAAAGTACGTATGTATCCTGACCGTTTTCAGAGCTTTTACATAATGTCTCAGTAGTGTTTTTATTTTGTATTAAATAATTTGAACTTTTTGTTTCTATTCTTGATGCAAGAGGTTGGCCGTCACGTCGCTTCGATGCGCCTCTCGAGACTGGGACAGGCCGTGTCAAGGACGACAAAATATTACGCCCGCGCCACGTCTCCTCAGTTAGTACTGTATCGTAATCTATCTATAGAGGTGATGAAAAAACACGGCGCTTCAGCGCCACGTCGCCGCTATATGTCAGCGCACCTAAAAATCAATAGAAATCAGATCACAATATTTCCTTTAATCATTTAAGGGGAGAATTTTTACTTATAAACGACGAATGTTTAATTCACTATAAACTAACTTCAAAATTAAGAGAAAAGTTGAATTATGTCACGACCTCAACGACGTAGAAGTCTTAAAGCAAGTTTACTTTTCATTCGTAAGAAGTAACCTGGAATATTGTTGCGTCGTCTGGGCTCCACATTATAATGTACACATAAAGAGAATAGAACGAGTGCAATCTAAATTTATTAACTTTTTGCTATACAAACTAAGCATTGATAAAACGACCCTCACACACCAACAGCGTTCACAGATGCTGAATATTGAAAGCCCTGAAATGCGTATAATATTTCTAACAGTAGTGTTTGGACAAAAGATATAAATAGCGAGGTTGACTCACCCGAACTTCTTTCATCTCTGAACTTCTACGCACCACCTTACAATACCAGACTCAAAAATGTATTTGCAATATTCCAATGAATAGGAGCCGTACCGATGTAGGGATGTATTGCAGTATCAACCGCATTATGAACCGCTTCAATACCTACATCAAATCCAACGTCGATACCAATGGTGCATCGCTCAACTTCAAAGAAAGACTGAGAAGACATCTGTTTAGACGATAAATGACCGAAGCGAGGATTCCGGACCACCCCTGAGGCCTGAGGTGTTTTTATGTTGTCTGATAGCAGATTTCTGTATTTTTATATTTTTGTGTTTTTGTTTTGTGTATCAATTCGTTTTTATACTGAATGTAATGTACCAATTGAAGATTCTCTGTAGTGTACCTTGAAAATAAATAAAATAAAATGGAAATAAAAAAAAAAACAAACTTGTAAATGGTTCTAACACATTTGTATTGTCTAAAACCTGCGTTTGGATTTTTCAAAGTTAGGTAAACAGTTAGCCATCAAATGCATTTGCAGTTAATAATCATACATGCGATGCTGTATCAAACAATATTATTTGTTTCTTGTGAAAGAATTTTCAATCAAAACCGGATGGATTTTACTGGCTTGCTTGTTGTGTTGTAAATAGACAGATTCAAATGAATACTCTAACTAAACTAAAGGGCTATTTGCTTGTTGTCAAACATTGTGAAGGTTTTCCCGAATTATTTTCATTTTATTAGCAGTGTGTATGCATATTTTCAAAGTGAAACATATTTCAGAAATTAGACATAAAAATGTCTCACAGTAGAGCTTCAATAAGAAATGGGTTCTATTCTTTGTTCCATAATGCAAAGAGCAGCAACGTCCCCAACGTTCCTACTTTGAAAGTGGAACCTAAAGGTTGGTTCTACCAAGGCGAGTCGGTAATATTTGAGAGCAAGAGCTTTACTGAACTTCACGCCCAAAACGAATTAAAAAATCAAGTAGAAAATGCGGATGTTTTGGAAAGAATTTTGCCAATTATACCAAAGGTAAGTGTACTTTTGAATTTCAGTTTGGGAATATCATTTGAGTATATAGTTATGTCTTGCATAGGGCTACTTGTATTGTTTAAACCAAAGATATTTTAGGTTAAATGTCTTTGGTATAAACACTGCAAGGACGGAAGGTTTTAACACCGCTTATAATTATTAGATATTTCGTGATCTAATGGGCTATATCCGGTAAATTACTCGGAATGATAACCACCTGATTCAGATGCTGACAGAACATAACGCTTTTACGATCCTGGGTTAAAATGGGCAAGCATATCTGTCATTCACCTCATTCTAGTTCAAAGTAGAAGCAATTGATATGGACTTAATGAGCCACAATATAAGGAAACTTTTAGGTCTGGCTCAGTCACTATAGTTTTAATTGTCTAGCTGGTTAGTCTCTAATTATTGTAATCCTAGTTACTAACCAGAACTTCTTGGTTCGTGAAATTATAACATCCACCTTTCTAATGGTCCCAACGATTATGACCCTAAGGGTGGATTTGATAATCTATGGTGATTAAGAATTTTAATTAGGCAATTGAAACTATGCTGACTGAGTCAGACGCAAGGGTCTACTGTAGTATACTGTAAAATTGGGTTTTTTCTTAAAGAGCTTTTTATCCATTAATTTGCAAAACGTGTGTTAAGCGGGTTACCTGAACATTGTCTTGCCAAAGTCAAGTTGTCCTACAAGTCAAGTGCGTAAAACAACCTTTTGCAGCGTTTTCATACAAGATTTTTTTGTAACACCTTTTTTCCATGCGCAAGTGTTACTTTTAAGCACTATAGTACACCAAAGGGTGATATGACACGTGAGTCATGAAGGTTGAACGAGAGATCACTCAAAACACTACACTCAAATGTGCCTCAATATCTATATTGGAAAGCATATTTTCAGAATTGTTTTTTTTATTTCAATAATTTTCAGCTTTTTGACAATATTGTCCGCCAGGGTCACCGAAACATACATTAGCTTGCAACACGTTGTTCTGATTGAAGTTAAAAGTATTTTTTTTTCAATTAAAAAGAAACCTGTCCCTGGAGAGTCGTATTGCAAATGCCCGGCCTCACTAGTGGGTTCGTTAGAGTGCCACCAGTTCTATCCAAGTAAACTGAAAAAGCTCCGCTGATATTGTGCAGGGTGGCTAGGCCGGCTCGTTAAATCAGAAGGTACTTAATTTCAACCTAACAAAAAAACGAGAA
This sequence comes from Pissodes strobi, assembly GCA_016904865.1. NCBI lineage: Eukaryota > Metazoa > Arthropoda > Insecta > Coleoptera > Curculionidae > Pissodes > Pissodes strobi. The sequence continues at coordinate 24,564 of JAEQML010058475.1, read as the reverse complement.
TATAGGCTGGCCTATTAAATCAGAAGGTACTCAAGCTAACTTAGCAAGAAAACACAATCTAAAATTTAAGGAACAATATATTTGCTACTGTTTTTTTTTTAAACACAGCAACAATCTATCTGGAGTAAAATGGCAAGTTAAGTGGAGATGTTGTTAGTTAAAGACAAAGGATGTCAAATGACTATTAAATTTAACTACTAATAGGTACAATATGGTGATTGTACGGAGACCAATTCTGTTGTTAATACTCGGTTCTGTATGCCTTACAACTAAATGCACTAAATACTACTCACCGAAGTGATCACTTTGAGGTTAACTAAGCTAGTTACAACTAGGTATGCGTGCGCTAATAGCTGCACCGAATTTAAATGTAGCAATAATAATAGGTAGCAAATAACGGCCACAATAGTTAAATCAAATGACTCGATAAATTAATAAAATAAATAAAATTAGAATAAAGCTGTTGAAAGCTTGGGTTATCAATGCTTGACTTATATTATAAAGAAAGAAAATTCAGAGCAATTCGATTAACCGGTTCGACAAACCAGTGAATAAATGAAAATGAAATTAATAAGCTCTCTCAGAGCTTGGCGGTCAATGTCAATGTTTGATTTATATTAAGAGAAGGAAAATCAATAGCGATTATATTAAACTGCTAAACAGATGAATTCATGAAAGATACCCAAATCCGGTCGTCGACTCTGGTGGAGGCGCCGGCGCGGGGCACCTATAGATACCTCAGGTACTGCCACTCGATGGCCCCGAGGGGAGGATCTAGCCGAGGTCTCGATAACTCGGTATCAAGATGGGCTGATAATTGGACGGTGGCCCCCTAATCGAAGTTGTGGCCCACTAGTAAACTTGCGGCCTGCTAGCAAAGGTGGTAGCCTACTGGTAATATCTGCTTCTCGTCTGATAGTAAAAGTTGTGGCCCTCCAGTAAAACCATGAAATAACCTAGTGCGCATTAGACGAAGCCCCCTTACTTTAATAAAAAAAACCATAGCCCCTCCCCCCCTCCCTTGCAAAAATATATTTTCTTTATAAAACAAATTCCCCCCGGAAATAAAAACCATGGACTTGCAATGCCCATCAGCAAATAAAAGAGGTACTAACGTATAGAAAACTTGAATATAACAAAGATAGGGATGAATTACCCCTAAAAGAAAACATAAACTTCCCCATACGATCAAATTTAAAGTTACATTAAAATAAAAATTCGGACTTGATAAAATGGAGTAGATAAGATAACATATGGGACGCAAAGCAAATGGCGGACCATGCACAATAAAAAGGTAACAGATAAAGCAATGAAATCATTAATTTAGGCAAAAAAACTGTAGCAATAATTATCTCGTTAGTGTGTGTGAGGGCCAAGGAAAATTGGACGCTCTCGGTCTTATATGACGTACGTGGAAAGCCTCTAGAAATAATGAAAAAAAACGTTAGCGTCAAGGCGTCCACGCGCTTCACAAGCAATAGAAAAAATTAATTCCAGAGAAAATGCTTACCAGTACAGTATTTAGATCCCGAAAATCGGTCGTGTCAAAACACCAAGAGACACCACAGTATATCCCCCCGAATTAAATCACAAACTAAATGTCTCTATATGACTGCACTCAAGCAGAAGGCTTCTCTCCTCGCCGAACGGTCAAACTAGAAGGACTCTCGATTCGTTTTCGTCAATTTGCCTACGAGATTAAATGCTACGTCAAATCAGCAAGTAGTGATGGGGTGAAACCTGCCCCGTGATTTCGATACAGGGAATAATTCTAAGATAATAAACGCCTTAGTTCTCGTTTATTAGAAGGAAAAACGACGGCGGAAGCCACCAATAGTGAGCTAAAATTACATTTTTCAAGAAATGCTAGGAAATACTCCTACGAAAATGATAAACCTTTAAAAATCTAAATCGAGAGCGACACCAACCCAAACTACAGCCTGCCACTTATGTCTAGGGACTGACCCATAACTCTGAGCTGAGTAATGTGGGTTGCCTAAATTCAATTTTCGCATGGCTCTCCGCTCGCTTCGCTCGCTACGGGGGCTCAGGCAAAGGAAACTAACCAGGTGCTAACCCAAACTAACCCAAGACATATCCAAAATCAAGGAAAAAAACAGTTTAGAAATATAACCTTAAAAAAATAAAAAAAAAAACGACGGGGTTTGAACCCGGATCGCCGAAGTGAAGGCTAACCATGCAGATCGCTAGACCATCAGGTGTCCTACAAACGACTGTTTGTATCGCGAAGTACATGAAAACAGTTTATTGCGCAATCCTGCTCAGAGTTGTGGGTCAGCCCCTAGACATAATTCGGCCTGCCCGGTAAAGAGATAAATATATTTAAAAGCAGAGGTCACAAAACGATCTTCAGAAATGGCGGCCGGCGATTGGAGTTCAGCAACCAAGGGATTCCCAAAAAGTTATGAAATATTCAAACCAAAATTAAAATATGGATCGACAGTCAAATGTAGCGTATTTGTGGGTTTTATTAACAGAATTCTTAAAAATATAGAACGGTTTGCTGGCTGTTCTACGATAATGTATTCAAATCAAGCCAAGCTATTCTAATAACAATGTGCTTCGCTTATCAACTAAAATAAATATAGTCACAACGTGTTAATAATGCTAATACAAATATATAGTTAACCCATACTTAGAATAGAGTGAATTTACATTAGGAAATGCGGCAATTTCAAGCGTATTAACAGCAAATCGAATGAATAAATTTAGAATTAATAAACTGATGAGTGCAAAATACAGCATCTTTTTCCCTAACTGTGGCGTATAAATGATATTTTAAAAATATTTGACACCGCCAAAATCGGAGTGTTACAATCTGAGGGACACCAAGATAGATCAGTATTTTTCAATCTTTTTGATAACGCAGAAAGCGTCACTACTATTTGCATAAAGGTATTTAGAGATTTTTATAAAAGTTTGTGCTGTTACTGCTTTATTCGCGCCTTTATTGCATATCGTTACCGTGCCGACTTTATTTTAATATACATTTCTTTTTTAGAATTGTTCTTTACACATCGACGATACGTCATTTGTTGGATACACTGCGAAAAAAAAAGTAGAGTATACAGCAGTTTTAAAATCGCTGGCTTTAAATTACCGATCTGTGTCACAAAATGAGAGAAATGGAGTACTATTTAATTTTTATTTAAATAATTTAAGTTTGAACAATGACACAGATAAAACTATAGAGTTAAAACATTTTAATATTGATGCCAAGGTAAGATATTACTTATAGGCATATTTATAATAATTATGTTGCTTGAATTAGTATGTCTAACAAAAAAACCGTGCATGCTACTAGATTGGTTAAAAATCTTCAGATTGTATTATGTATAACGATAATGATTTTTTTTAATATTCAATTCAATATCCTTAAGATTTGTGAAAAGAAATTCAAACAAGACGTTAAAAACTTCTTACTAGGTGAAAAGGCAGCCTATTATTCGATTAACGGATATATTAATAAATCTGTTTAAGTATCATATTTTATCTTGTCGCCCTTTGAGAAGAACTCGTCTTTTATGCAAAAATTTTATTGTTTGCTGTATTTCTTATCTTGTGTCCTCTTCGAACGTTGTCAATCATCAGCACTATCTGTACTTTGTCGACCGCTTTTCTAAAGATACTTGCCGGTCTCACCATACCATTGTCGCAAATTCTTCATCCAGGATATTCTTCGACGACCGGGTCCTCTTTTGCCTTCGATTTTTCCTTCTATTATTAATTTGAGAAGTCTGTATTTTTCGTTTCTGAGAATGTGTCCAAAGTACTCCAACTTTCATTCCTTAAGTGTGAGCATGACTTCGAGATCCTTTGACATACTTGCAAGTACATCTACATTGCGCACTCTTCCATCCAGAATATTTTCAACATCCGTCGATACGTCCACATTTCGAGAGCTTCCAGCTTTTTTTGCATGGCTTCTGTCAGAGTCAACGCCTCAATTCCATAATAGAGAATACTGAAAACGTAGCAACGTAGTACTCGAGTCCGAACGGAGAGCGACAGACTTCTACACAACACGGACTTAATTTTTACAAATGATGCCCTGGCTGGTTCAATTCGGGCACGAACCTCCTGCATGTTATCCCAGATCTCGTTGACCTGGCTTTCAAGATATTCGTATGACTGAACGCGCTCGATCTGCTGGCCCTGCACCTGCAGAATACATCCTCCAACTTGGTTCTTATTAATAACCATCAATTTGGTTTTTTTGATGTTTACATTTAATCCAAATTCTGCACTACTAATTACCACCTGGTCAAGTAGAATCTGAAAACCCCCAGCGAGTTCGCGATTATAACTGAGTCGTCAGTGTACCTAAGGTTGTTTATGTTTACGCCATTAATGGAAATTACTTCAGTGCAGTTTTCCATGGCATTTTCGAATATTTTGTTTTAGTAAATGTTAAAAAGTAATGGTGAAAGGATGCAACACTGTCGTATACCCCTTTTGATTCGAACTCGGTCTGATATTTGTTGATCTACCTTAATTTGTGCAGTTTGGTACCAGTAGAGATTTGCGATTTGTTTGAGGTCTGTATCATCCAGGCCCACGTATTTAAGGATTTACATAAGCTTTTCATGTCGCACCCTGTCAAAAGCCTTCTCGTAGTCTGTGAAACAGGCATAAACAGGAACAGAGACATCCCTGCACCTCTGAACCTCTGAACCAACACCTGGTGCCGAACCCGTAAAGAAATCCGAACTGAGATTCGCCCATCAAGTACTCGCATTTTCCATATCTCTTATGGATGATCTTTAAGAAAATTTTAAGAAAGTGACTCATCAAGCTGACAAGCCGGTAATCGCCCCATCTTTTTGCTGAGCTCTTTTTTGGAAGCGTTACAAATGTTGATTGAAGCCAGTAGGAAGGAATGACGCCCGATCGGTAGACCATATTGAAAAGCTTCACTATCACGTCCAGTGGCTCATCATTCTTTAAGATTTTCATGACTTCTGAGTAGATTCCATCTGGACCTGCAGCTTTTCTATTTTTTGTTAACGAGACTACATGCTGGACTTCTTCTTTAGTTATATCAAGCCCTTCGCATGTATATTGTTCGGGAGTGTGCGATCTTTCATCTTAAAAAAGGTTTTCTATATAGCTACACCATTGTTCTACTTTGTGGTTAACGTCAAGAATAATTTTATCTTCACTTTCCAAGAGAATGCCTGTTTGTCGAGGTTTGTATGCACCAGCAGCTTCCGTAATTTTCTTGTGCATATTAAAAGTGTCATATTTAGCCTCCAGAGCTTCGATTTCGCGACAATGCTCGATAAGCCAATTTTCTTTGGACATTCTAATTTTGTTCCTTATTACACGATTCATCTGCTGGTATTCTCGATGACCTTTTTTTTCAAGCCTCTTTCTTCCATTAAATAAAGAATTTCATCAGTCATTCAAACTTTCTTTTTTATCCTAGTTTCGTTTGAAAATAATTTCAAGCTTGCGTTTGAGAAAGCTTCCTTGATGTTGGTCCAAACAGACTCCGCTTCGGAATTCTCCACAATGCTTACTTTGCTTAGTCCACAATTTAGTTTAGCTAGCGTTTCTGGGTTGCTCAGTCCTGTCAGATATGGTTTAGGGCAGTTTCCTTTTACTGTACACCTTTTTAGAATTAACTGAATATTTGCTATAAGCGGACTGTGGTCAGAATTTATGTATGCGCCAAGGTAAATTTTTATCGATTTAATGCAATTTCTGTATCGTTTAGTTATCAATACAACGTCTATTTGGTTTCTGACTATGCTCTCTGGCGTATGGGCGTTAGAAGTCCAAGTGTACAGGCGCCTTGGTGGAAGCTTAAAAAAGCGTTCCAGTCAACAAACCCCATTTCTTGACAAAACTGGAACAATCGCTCGCCACGTTCATTCGCAACACCCAATCCACATCCACCAACTATGTCCTCTCTCGCACCGCTATCAATCTTTGCATTAAAATCAGCCATAATAATCGTGATTTCTGACTTTTTAGTGCGATTTAAGGCGCTTGGTTAGTCTTTAATTATTGTAAAGCCTTTTACGAAGAACTCTACTTCGTAAAAGGCTTCAAAAACTTCGTCTGAGTGATCGCTCGTTGGTGCATATATCTGGATAATGTTGACACTATATGGCTTGGAATTGAGCTGCAAAAATGCCACTCTAACAAAAACCGGGACAAAAGATTTTACTGTTTTTCGTACTTCTGTATTTACTATGAGCGCCACAACATTGTAGTGATTGACCTCGTCATTGCCAGCATAGTAGGTCCATGTGACATTCTCCAGAATTAGGCCGTCTCATTTCGCTGATCACTAAAATTTCGATGTTCATTATTTTTTTCTCTCGTTGTTGATTTACCAGCTTGAAACATACTTCGTGCGTTCCAGGTAGCAGTCTTTCATGAGAGGTATTGATGTTGGAGGGACTTTCTTTTTCATTCCAACTAATGTTTTGGAGGTTAGGTACATCATAAAGAAAATCAAGAATAGAACTTCTACAGGATGGGACCAGATCTCTATGAAGATATTTTCGGCTCTTCCCACCAGGGTGGTGGAAGCACTTGCGGATGCAATAAATGCTTCATTTTCTACTAACACATTTTCTATATGTCTGAAACGAGCAGCGGTTGTTTCTCTACATAAGGGTGGCGATCATGACAGTTCATCTAATTTTCGCCCAATAGTTCTTCTGCCTGCAATGTCTAAAATCGTTGAGAGGTTGGTGAAGGTTAGAATGATTTCTTTCGTGAATGGGTTTAATGTCTTGAGTCCTAGGCAGTTTGGATTCCGAGAGACAAAGAGCACTAGAGATGCTGTATTTGACCTTCTGCGTGTGCTCTACAATCAGCTTAACTCTGGTGAGGCTGCTGCAGCAGTGTTCTGTGATGTCTCCAAAGCCTTTGACAGTGTGGATCATAGAATACTGCCGTGGAAATTGGAGAGGTATGGCTTTAGAGACTCGTCCATGTGCTGGTTCGAATCCTACCTATCGGGTCATGTTTAGAGTGTCAATTTCAAGGGCTGTTGTTCAGGTGAGCAAAACATTTCTCTGGGTGTCCCCCAGGGCTCTGTCCTGGGGTCTATGCTCTTCCTTTTATATATTAACGACTTGTCTCTATTATCAATAAGACGAGAGGTCAACTATGTTCGCCGACGATATGACCATTTTATGGCATGAAATAGATGTAGAACAGCTAAAAAGGATCTTGGACACTGACCTGATTAAAGTTAAGGACTTGTTTGATATACCATCTCAGCCTTAATGTTTCTAAAACTACCTCATTAAGTTTTACGTGTTCTGTGGATAATGTATTCTTACAAGACGAACCCATCCAGGCACAATATTCTAATACATTTTTTGGTCTTACAATTGATAGTGAACTCAAGTTCCGTGAACATATTATTAGAGTTAGAGTGGTAGAATTTCTTCTGGTTGCTATGCTCTCAGAGTGATATAAAAAAATGTAGATTTTCACATAACAAAAAATGCTTATTATGCAGTTATCGAGTCTCACCTTAGCGATGGTATTTGTTTTTGAGGCTCATGTGATGGGTATCTTTTTAACTCACTATTTATCCTTCAAAAGAGAGCGGATAGAAGATAGAACTCTTTGTGGAGTAAGGAATCGAGAGTCTTGACCGCATTTTGTAAGAAATAGGATATTGACGCTCTAATCTATATGTATCCTACAAACCTCAAGTATTGTTTTTAAAAAACATAAGAATGAAATTGCCGTAAGTAATTCTTTTGGAACACGATTGACATACACCTTATGGCTGCCTATTCCACACACTGAGCAGGTGAAAAATTCTTTATATGGGGAAAAAAATATTATATATGGGGAAAAAATATTTAATCATCTACCTCTTGAAATTAGGACTATAAAATGTGTAATTAGGTTAGTGAAGGCTGTAAAAAAATTGCTAGCCACTAAAGCATACTACTCGCTTGACGAATATTTCAATTATGTCTTTCCATAAGTTCTTTCTGCTATATTGTTAATACATATTTAATTCATGTTATTTTTATATATTTTATATTTAGTTTTGCCTTGTTTTGTCTGTTTATTTTAATTTTACAGGGCTTTGTGAACAACTAATGTTATGATAATAAAGCTATTTTTGAATTTGAATTCTTCATGACTGGCCCGTAGATTCTTAGCACCCTCTGATCACTTAAGACCTGTCGGGGACGGAAGGCCTGTGCTTTTGGTTTTCCAGTCATGCTAATAATTTTTCCTGGGGAGGGTAATGAGGTGGTTTCCCGTTGCCTTCCCCATCGCAGTATTAAAACCGTTTAAGACAGTCCTTGTCCCGCCTTTATCTGTGTTGTGTGGTCCCGTTTTGCTTTCTATGTCTAATGCTGCTGCTGGACATCACTAGTTTTCTCGCCATATCTCGCTACCCTCACTTAGTCTAGCCTGCAGGTCGATGCAGTTTCCAGGGTGTGGCACGTGGAGCCATAAGTGACAGCTGACTGCCCTGTGAGATTGTTTGAAACCATCTCCAGTCTACGACTCTTGATGCGACCGTCTCAAACTAAGAGGTGCTACCTCTACAGGGCAGTCCTTACACCCCATATTTTATGTATTAGTTGTAGTTGTTGTACCATTTCTAATTAATATTTTATTGTAAATATTTGACTTGACAAACATTGCTTATCATTTTTCCTCATATGTGATAGTATTCTACCTGTTGAACTTTTTGATCAAATTAGCTTCGTCACTGAAATTAACTTAGGAAAATAAAGCTTTATTTAAGTGGTGTTTGAGCTAAGTTAAATAAATTAACCCTCCATACTGTAATGTTGTGTTTAAAATATTGAATGGTCTTTAATAAAAAATATGTATATTTCGAATAATAAACATATTATTCCCATTTAAATTATCTTAAAACTCGTCCCGTTAATAAGTATCCTGCATACATTTATTGTAAATTACACTACCGATATCAGCTGATTAAAATATTTATTTTAGCTTAAAAATAATATAATAAACATATATCTTCAACAAAATAACTTGTTGATAACTTACAACCACTTAGTGATATTCAAATGGATCAATTCTAACTTTTTGAGCAAGCCAACTAACCCACCCAAACAGAAACTTGCAACTCCGAAAGCCAATACTGATTATTTTGATTCTATGAAACGGTACTCAATGTTAGAGGAAATCATGAAAAATATTTCCATAAATTTTTGCGCGGAAATCTCAAATGTTGTGGTAGTCGTCAGATTGAAAAGTGGACATTCATCATCTATTGGATTTAATAAACTACGTTTAATGTTGGATCAAGTGCAGGAGACCAGAGGTAAGTTAAATTGATAATATATAATGTGAATATAAAATGTTTCCATATCCTGCTGTAAAAAATAATTGAAATATACCGGTGTTTCTATTATATGAGTATGTGTAACTGAATAAGATGTATTACGCGAAAGTTATCACCTGTTTTCAGTAAAAGATATATTTGGGTCTTCCATTGCCTTTATTTTTTTAATCACAACGTTTCAATTGACTTGTATGTTCAATCGTTATCAAGTGAACGATTAAAGATACAAGCCAATAGAAACGTTGTGTTTAAAAAATAAAAGCAATGGAAGCCCAACATATTTCTTTTGCTAAAAATGTTCTCTATCGCATTCCATTTGTTGATTCCCATATTTTATATTTATTGACCCTAAATACGGAATGTAGGAATACTCGCCTCCCGCAGTTCATCGCGGAAAATTCAGTTCAAATTATACCAAGTTCGAACTTCTGAACATAGTTCAGAATTGTAAAAAATTAACATTTAAATTGGATGTATTATTTTGTTCATTATTTGAAATATTATTATTAATATTTGTATAGGTAACCGTAATGTTTAAATTGCAGTTGGAAAGAGCCATTTTGACAGGCAGTGTATAATAGAAGTTATTTATTGCACACTACCGTGCGTCTTTTTTACCAACCGAAGTTAATAAAAAAAATGACCACCATCTAACATGACATGTATATTTTACAATGGCCAAAGTCGCAGAAAACGAGTTACGGGCAACGCACAGCATTTTGTACAACCCAACTAACCAAAACTAACAAAACCTATCAGAAATATCGTAAAAAATGTTATATTTTTTTTGTGATCTTGCTTATGGTCATTCCGATAGATAGTATAGTGTATATCATGACCAAAATAACCTAAACTAACCCAAAATATGGATAATATCTTTCTTTGTCGTCTAGTTTGATTAGGTACCCAAAGTGACGTATTAATTATTGCAAATACAATTAGAGGTCAGGTCTAACAGCACCCTACTCGAACCTATAGAGCCCGCGTGGTTTAACTGAAATATAGAATTGGCAGATCACACTATGAGTTGAGAGGTAAATCGGCCCTGTTTTGTCAGGCAAATTGTTACCTATTTCAGAGTATAACAAACCAACGAGTAGCGACATAAAGTGTCGGCACCTCTGATGTCCAAGGGACCTTTGACAAGGGAATTCCTTTGTCAAAGCAAGGGACCGATTCCGGCAAAGCCGATGACACTGACAGAAAGACATCCTATTTGTAAACTGCTCAAGCCATGAAGTGGCTTGATAGGAAGCGACTCTGCGACTACACTATAAGAAATTTGAAGTGGAAAATTGCTCAAGTTTCATATTTGAATCCGACTCATTAGAATTTAAAGCTTTTCTATAATTAGTGGGATTTCCTACTTTCTGTCACCTTTGTCGATAATAATTTCTGAAAGCTTTCATCATAAAAATATATGTTACTTATATTTCTTCTATGAGTTATTGTTAAAGGAATCTCAATAGTTTCTTGAGATTTTATTTAAATAATTAGCCCCACCAACCCCAAACAAATTTGGGTTTACTGAAGGACGTAATTCCAGCGATGCTCTGTGGGAACTGGTGTCTTGTGTTGGCAATGAAATCAATATGGATAACAAGTGTGTTGCGGTGTTCCTGGACCTGACAAAGGCCTTTAACACGGTTTCACATGCGAAACTTTTAAATGTTCTTCAACGCAATGGAATTAGGGGTACTGTTTTAGGGGGTTTTGAGAGCTACCTCACAAATACAAAGAACCAGAGTAAGAAGTATAATAAGCATACCAGTACTGTGCTTCACGGCACAGTACTGGGGCCCATACCTTTTAATCTTTATATCAGGGGGTTAACGTTGCTTAATATGACATCAGGCAAAATTATATCATACGCAGACGACACCGTATTGGTGTTTGGTGGCAGCAACTGTTCTTCTCTGATAATTCATTTACAAAATCCTTGAAAGAATGCAATACTTCTATCTGTAAAGGTATACTGGAATACATCAACACAATATGTGTTTTACTATTTATTAATGATAATATTCTGTTGTGAATCTAGGTATATGCCTAGTAGGTATCCAGAGGTGTCTCTAGAAATTTACATCTGTGATTCAAACGCACTAAAGACGTTATGCTACTTATTTAACCGAGAAACTCATTAACTCATTACGTTCCAAAATCATTCGTTGTTGCCCCTAATCTGTGGTTAGGTCAGAGACATTTAAGTTAAGGATAATGAGGTTCTCTGTTCTCTTCTTTTTTGGTTACTATGAAAAATATCAGATCTACTAAACATAAAATCCAGGCCTTACAACAAATAACTTCTACAAACTAATACAGGCCGGAATAATTTCATTCCTTTGCAATAGAATTATTTTGCTGGAAATTGCCCAATGACCCTTCATGTGAGAACAGCATAACAAATTTTATGGGAACATACTCTAATTAAGGGAGACCATTTTTTAAACAGATATACGGGTGCATTATTATTCTACTTTTGAAAAATTTTGCTCAATGTAGAATGTGGAGATATACCTATGTTGTTGGATAAAAAAAATTGAGACTTGTACCTAACGTCTTTTTGGCATTCAATTTCTTACTTATACATTGCACTTTTTCACCATTAATACTCCTGTATCAATATTTATCTATTCTTCAAGAGCAATTACTCAACAATTAATTTAAATTTCAATTAAAAAAAAAACAACCATTACATTGTGTTAGTAGGTATGTACTTACCGGTCATAGTCTTTAGTCTCTAGGAAATGTGAAGAAAGATTTTCCTTCTCCAGACCAGGCACAATATGCACAAGTAATACCCGGCATGATTATACATTTATTCAGTTTTAAAATTTGGAAATTATGACACAATTCAACATTACAACGCACTTATCAGAATTCGTAACTGATGCGCTACAGCAAAAGTCAGTTTAAAGGAGATCCATCCTATTTCACGCATGCGCAGAAAAATTTGGTCCCCCAGCTGTCGCTACTCGTTTGTTTGATATACTCTGCCTATTTCTCCATCTGAATTAATTTTTTTTTAATTCAAAACTTGGCAAAGTGCACGAGCTTTTTACTGTTTTAATTGCATTACTAACCATTTTAATTTTTAGATTTCTCGTTCTTGGCAACGGGGGTAGATTTACTTTGTTACTCGAAACGTCGAGCATTTTCCACGCGCGTCTAGAAATTATAATATACTTTGGCTCCTTGACGCCTTGGCTCTCACAAAGTCATCTGTTGATACTTAAATGGTGATTTGAGGTTAGTTATGGAATATATTCGCGGGAAAACATGCAGGCTGCTGTATATCCACTATAACACGGCTCTTAAACCAATTTTTTTTATCATTAATAATAATATTTCACTTCACACATGGCCCTTCGCTCGCTATGGGGGCTCACTGCACAGGAACTAACCAAAACTAACCCAAGGCGTACCCAAAATTAGGATTTTTTTTTTGAATGCAGCACGACAATCCAATCTTACACCTTTTCCAACAACGATTCACACAAACAATTATTTACAGGTAGTATTTGTACTTAAATCCAATCGGGGAGCAGCAATAAGATATTTAATCACAACACCACCGGGCGCATTCTGACCTTGTGTGGAGTCAAGGAGCCAAAGTATATTATAATTTCTAGACGCGAGTGCATTTTCCAGTTCTTTTAGTATTTTCAGCTTCATTAGGGTCACCAAATTAGCACTTGTGCAATTTACCCTCTGGGACAAGGGCCAAAGCGGCCTTATTAAAAAAGTCCACAACTAAGGTGGAGAAGTAGATAACAATTTGTCTGACAAACATGAATCCTCCACAACAATATAGAACATATCTACAAATTGGCCCTTGCCTCAAGTCCAACCGTAAGGACTTCATTCTCTTTGGAACTGGTCTTTATTACCTGTAATATTATTAGACTGGGCCACGGCATTATATTATTTATTTAAATATACGAATAGAATTATTACAAATTTTCCTTTAAACATAAGCCAGTAGGTAATCTTTTCAAAACTTTTTTAAACATCAGTTAATTAATATAAGCTGCTGTGAATTGTGGTAGTGGTAAATTGTCGGCGGTGAATTTCAGGATGAATTGTGGGCTGTTAACTTTGCTTACACGCTAAATATGTATAAGGTTATTCCATTTTATACTTTCTAACCTTTTTGGTACAAATTTCGTTCAAGTTTATATTTGTATCTAATTTTTCTTCCTTATCTCGTTCTATAGTTAAAAAGAAAGTTTGTAAGAAAATGTAAAAAGCTAATTTTTAGAGTATGGTGACGGTAATGTAATTTTTTCCCAGAGAGAGGATTGAATGCTGGCATCTCAGTTTTGCTGCACTATTCAAAATCGGAAGTAGTAATTTACACCAAGATCATTACCAACATTGGCAATATTTTATATAGGGCGACTTGTAATCTTGTAAGGAGTCTCTTAACTACAAACACAATTATTCACCTCGGCCAAAAGGCTCGTGATTAATGTGACTAACCTAAGTACATTTCTCTGCATATCGTAGTTAGACGCACACAAATAAAAACATTACTTATTTATTTTTATTATTTTTTTTAATGCACAAGGAGGATATTTGAAGTTGACAACTTCGAGTAATAATTATTTGTCAAACATTCATGTGTGTACGCAATGCTACATATAAACTCAATTCAAAAATGTTATTAATGTGGTAAGAAACTATCGTTTATCAGTGCAGTAAAATGGGATATTGCGTAATTGGCTTATTCGTTGATTTCCATGATTGGACTAGCGAGTAGTTCCAAAACTCAAATAAGCAAAAGACGTCTTCCGTTTTTAGTAATCATTTACCATAATATACAAAGAGTTAACAAAAAATAATTGATGAAGTTGTGTGTCGTATATTTTAAGTAACGATGTGCTGCTTAGCTGATGAAACGCTTTATCATAACCAGTAAACCATTGAAATGCCGCGTTTGGTCACCTCCAAAATATTCGAGTAACTAAATAATTTGCCTATTTATTTATTTATTCGTTTGTATTATTTTAAGGCACCAAATATGATTCGTATTTAGCCAATTTACTTCTCAGTGACAGACACTGGCAAACGGAATTACTCATAGAATCTTTATGGTGGTCCTTTAAAGAATGGAATCATGACACAAATCTATCTAAGGTAATTTGTTGTATTTACCTGACCTCATGATTTAGTAGGATGCATTCAATAAATAGGTAATCATTCAAAATAACTAAATAGATCATATGGTTACTCAAGGTTGTATGCAGGTATTTAGTTTGAAACATGTAACATAACAGAGATATTGTTGCTCGGATGTACACTCAGAGTTCACACTTTGAACACTGACAAAAGATTTTATAGTATTTTAAAGAATGAAAGCATGAAAGAAATTTTATATTTAAACCGACGCTTATCATAATTGTAATATGCGTGGAATATATACGTGATCATTTAGGATAACCATCCAGATGTGGAATCTAGGGTGATGTCTTACTAAACTTCTAATATTTACTTACTGATTGCTAAATACTTTTAATTTCAATTTTTAATAGGCGGATTAGTGATGCGTATCTTCATTTCGGCAATTACAGGTTGATGTCTTTTTATTATTAAAAACATCTTATTGTTACTCAGGGCTGCATGCAGGAATTTAGTTTGAACGTGGCGAGATATTTATTGCTCAGGATTTACACCGTGGACTTCTAGACCCTCTCTTCTTCCAGCCAGTCCTGTATATAACCAAGTTTGTCAATCCTTTATAAGCATGCCTTTTAAGATCGTCTGCCCACCTCATCCTCTTTTATTTGGCCGTAGTTTCCAGTGTACTATATATGTATGCTTGGTTCATCTTTCGTCCTCTTTAATATTATGCCCTTCTATTTTAAATTCGCTGTCTCCTCACTTACATTCTTTACTCTTGTTCGGTCTCTTATCCACTCGTTCCTTTCTCAATAAGTTAGTTTCCGTAGGCGAAGACGGGAAGAATGCATTGGATCGAAAAATTTCCGTTTTGAAATATTGTGGATTTTTTTTTTTAGGATGAAGTTCAATTTGCCGAACGCTGGCCAGACCCCTTTAACTGTTCTTTTGATTTCTACCGTTTGATTATCTTTACTCAATTTAGCAATTTTGTATTCGCTTACTTATTCTACTATTCTGTCATGCCTATTTCGATTTTGTATTTTCTTCGGACGTTGTTCTAAATCTACACTCTGTGTTTCTCATCTAGGTCTCTTAGCATTTGCTGCAGTTCGACTTGGTTGTGGTTAATTAAGTCTATGTTTTTAGCGTATCTTAAAAGGTTTAAGGGATGTTCGCAGATGTTGATATCTTGTACTTTCCAATCAAGTTTTTTAAATACATCTTCCAATGCTTGGCCAAAGAGTTTTAAAGATGTAGTATCTCCCTGGCTGACAGCTCTTTTGATTTGTATTGGTTTTGTTCCTCTGGGCGCTTAATTGAAATTGTTGTCTTTTGATAAACGTTGCCTGTAGTCGACCCTACTGGTCTGAATAGAGTTTCTAATTACCCAATGTTTCATGCTGTCAACCGTTGTGCTATTGCGGCTTCTGTTTAATTTGTTTATTATCGATGTGATCTGGGTATTGAGAGACTATTGACATTTTGTTATTTGTGGATTACTCGAAACTGCGTCCGAATTAAAATACATAGTTATATTCAACTTATATTCCACATTATCCATAACACATAAATATTGGAAATATATAATGTTCATGCAGCTTTGGAATTTGGTACCAACGCAGTACTCATCCCCAAGTTATGAGTGATAAATACATAAAGTAAGGTTCGAACGCAGAGCCGTATACTATTTGAAAATTTTACTTTTTTGAAATTTATTTATTAACAAAGGGGATCAAATTTTACTCATTTAGGTTTGTTTTAGTGAGCTGTAGAAGGTTAGTGGTTAGGTATATAATATATATATTTTTTTAAGGAAAAGTATATTTGCGTTTTTCTAATAAAAATGCCGAAAATTTTCGAATCGTTAAAGCATTATAAAATTAAAATATATGGTAGTCTTGTTTCTATGGTTTTATCATTATTTCTTTATAGGTTATGCATATGTGGGGCACTCCGTTATACCTAGGAATGGGTCTGATAAAATTTTGCACTTCTGAAGATGAAGGATTAAAATTATATTCATTACTCGACACTGTTCAACTAGAATGGTCTCAAGTATTGGCTGATTATACTATCTTGGCAATGAAGTAAGTAGACAATGTATGTATAAAAAATCTACACCAATTCTACATTAATTTATTTTAATATATATAACAATTCATGTTTCAGGTCCTTTTTACAATATGGATTCAAGTTAAAAGATTTTTTGAATAGAAAACCGGTGGATCCTCAAGGCGATTTAAAAATAACTACTAGTGTAGTAATGTATCATTTTAACTGTTTTTTGCAATCTCAAAACAATGGTAAGTGATATTGTTTTTTTGCTGACACGCAAGTTTATCTTGATTTCGGATTTGTAAGGTGCACTACTAAACTTTTCTTTATTTTAATATAATTGAGGATAATAGAATAATAATATTGAACAGTGAATTAATCATTACTAGTTAGGCGTAGGTAGGAGAGTTGTGTGATAGTTCAAGTATACGAAGCTCGCTATGCTCACTAGCCTTTTACAGCATTAATTATTTGATCATCGTCATCAATTTTCTTGGTTTTCGCCAAATCTGACCAATTAAGATTACGAATTCCTTGGTGGCCGTGAAATTTTCATATCTGGAAACACTCAGTAGAAGTGCCTTTCAGACGTTGTTTTTGGTCCATTTTAGGCACATATAGCACCCATGCGCACAACGTTTTCATACTAAATATACGTCTAAAATTCCGTGTGCACGTTCAGTTGTGTTGCCGTTCTCTGTTATCTCGCGTACTTTTAGTATTTGATTTTGTAGATTTTTTTTGTCATTTCTGAAGAATTTAGAGCGTCTATTGCGTAGTGCATCCTGACAGTTCGTTTTGCCACGTTTAAATTGGGCAACCTATTTTGTCAATGATGAGGAATAGTTTTCAGTCAATCATCGTAGCCGTTTTTGCTATTACAAATTAGCAAAAATAGTAATATGTCAGTCAGTGACATTTGCTGCTTATCGCGCAAAAACTACACAAGATAAAATTTGACCTTTGTGCTTTAAAAAAATGGCATTTCTCGTAACATACCTCCGAGTATTACAAAGTCTCCAGCTTTTTACAAATTCATGTAGGTGTATTATATACACTATTTTTGATTTAAAAAAACATGGATCGGGTTATCAACTTGTCCAACTTTTATCTGTTCTAATTTTATTTTTCATTTACATGTAAAGTGTACCTGTAATAAAACTTGTATGTTTTTTTTTATTCTATTTATGTGTTATTCTATAGAAAGTTTGATGATTGTCTCTTTATTTCAGAATACTTTGTTTCAAGACTTGATACTATAAATATTGACAGGAATAACGGCGTGTCCAATTTCAAATTTGAAGAATTCAAAATATTTACTTTGAACGACACTGGAGATTATTACACCTGTATTAGAACTGAAGATATTCTCAACTACAAAGTATTCGTGAAAAATTCCCATCTTGAACTCAGCAAAAAAGGGAACGCTGTTGAACATAATATTTCGCTGTGGGAAAATAATATAGTATTTTGGTCTCCCAATTTTCATTTAAAAGCTCTGCTTTTATTTACGTAAGTGCCATAAATTAACCTTTAGATATATTTTATGGTCGAATTATGCATTTCATTTAACATAAACTAATCTAAAACTATCATTATAGCTAGTATTCAAAGCTTGTCAAACTTTTTCCGAATTATTTTCCGATTTTGTGCGTATTTATGACTTAAAGCAAAATATTGCTCGCATGCTTAGTTATCTTTCTGATCGGAGCAGGTGTCATCATTGAACATGGGCCTCTCTCCTACAGAACTACATACGAATGGAGGAGGGGAGGTTATTTCAGTTTGCTGACGACATCACCGCTGTAGATACTAGCACCCAGTCTGAAAATGCATGAAAATCGCCGCTATCTCAAGCGGAAAATACGGAATTAGTGGTTTAAAGCCTCAGTCCGTATCATCTTGATAGAGGTGCATATTATTGAGCTTTATAAGGGCCTAGCCGTTAACTCCTACGATACAAACACGTTAAGCTAATCCTCTACAACTGGCCTTAGGAAAATTGGCTAAAGTTACCTGACGCGTCAAATTGGCTGTTTACAAGTATATTTACACTAAGTTAAGAAAAGGTCATGAATGAGTAATATTGATCTTAATGTGATTTCCGTTGGATTAGTGAGAATAAATCCATTGTTAGTGTTTAAATTTTCTGGATTTCGTCGATGTCAGTTAGTGTGCAAGTGTTAAATGGAAAAATATATTGGCTCATACATTTTCATATTGTAGCCAGATTAGGCCTAACCCTTGAAATGAATCAGGAAAAATGTTCTTTTGATAAAAGGGGTTTATCAATACCTTTTATGATTTAGAAGTAAATTCTAATGATGAGAATGTATAGAATCATTATTTTCTTACACAGTTTATCCTAAAATAAAATGTCAGTTGTTGCAAACCGTAATAATTTTACTTTACTAACCCAAACTAGTTTTGGAGATATTTCAGAGGATCTGCGAAATTAAGAGTCTCAAGAGACTTTTTTTAAAGTACTGCTAAGCCAGATTTAGCCAAGAGACAGAAAAAGGAATCAACTCGAATGCTTCAGAATACTTCAGATGTTTTTCAAATGCCTGCATACTTCGTATTGGTGTTAGATTGTAGTTGTAGCCTAAATTGGTTTGAACAGTTATTTGGAAATTAATTATTTTTCATAGAAACCGTGTCGTATGAGGTGTAGCAAAAGTCTTAATTGCTAACCATAACAATATTTTGCAATTTTCTTTTGTACGTATAGTTTTCTTCATGTAGCTATAAAAATATTTTAGCCGATTATAAAATTATTGAAGATTGTACACATGAAGGAAATATGTCCTACTGAATCGCATCAGAAGATTGGTAAAATTGGTGAAATTTGTAAAAAAATGTTGAAGATGCGTCAGATGTCATGACTGGACAAATATTTTATAACAGGTATTTGATGTTTTCACCGAAATGTAATTTTTAATTTTTTTAGGGATATAAAAGAGTTTTGTTCACATTTTATGAGTAAGCTCCCAAAAATTGAGAAGTCTGAGATTCATCCAAGGGATTTGCCTGTAAAAATAATCAACTGCAGATTATATGGAAAATTTGAATTTCATATTCATATCAATAAAGAGCACAATCTAAAAATTGTTTTAGGTGAGATTTTTATATTGTATTAATTTATTTAAAACTGATAACTGCAAGCTATTTTTGTTCTCCTTGAGTGAGTTTGATTAAAATAGTCCAATAAGTGGGAATATACCAAAGCATGTTGTTTTGCGGTTTTTCCTTGTGTTCTTTCGTATCGTGAAGTAAACCACTACTATTACTTTTAGTTCTTAACTGTACCCTCTATTACTTAAATATCAACTTGCTCTAAACAACTGTTTTATATGCCCTCATAAATCATTCAATAATATTCTGCATAAAATCATGTTTATATCTGCAACAACATTATTCCAAGTACAGAAAACGTCGTCTTATCGTATTTTGGTAATAACGGCTTTTATTTTGCTGGTACATATATCATAAACAATTCAATTATGTCCTGTTTGTGGACATTTGTTAAAAAAGATATCGAAGCTCCTACTCATTTTCTTAACTCGGAACTTTCCTGTAGCAAGAAACGGAAAATTGTGTTCTATGCATATAAGAGTATATTGTGTACTTAAGAGGAAGTAACACATTCTCGGTCGACGGTGAAACATGCAGGACGAAGCTCAGCCGAAGCCGAGAATGTGTATTTCCCCCGAGGTACAGATAATCTTTTTTCTGCAATCGAAAAAAATAATAATAATAATAATAATTATTATTATTATTATTATTATTATTATTCGAAAAAGTATGTGCTTTAAAGCTATCGTCGCACTTCCGAGAGACTAACCTCAGCTTTCTGCAACTAAAGTGATAATTCTCGTTTTATCCACGACAATTAAATGAGGCATCTCTCTTTTGTTGTACTTCTCAAAATTTGCAATTGTAATGCAAGCATTTGATCATTAATGGTCTATAGATTTATGTGTCACCAACTGTGCATCCATAAATTTTATTTTGATTAGATGAACTGTTACTATCAATCCATTCTCACTGGCACCCCGACAATAGGAATTCCAACTTTATGATAAACACTGTTACGATAGCAATTGATGGCGCAGATATATTTGAAATAAAAGGAATTTCATTGAAAAGATTATTAGTGAATCAACCTGAGGCTGAAAAACTTAAAATTGAAAGAAAAGAAGCATCATTCGTGGAAGCCTGGAATAAAGGCACATATACATTAAAAATTGATTTATTTAAGGTATGTAAATACACAAATTAAAATCATTATGTCTGGGACAAATTGTATAAACACCACCCTTTATTATGCATTTTTTTCCTTGAACAGTAATAATATTGACTAGTCGTTTCTAGAAAGAGACGGACCTAGAGGAATCTTGACAACTGACATATGATATTCATAAATGTGGTCCGATATTTTATGTGAGAAACTGTATGTTTCCCTCTTAGTATTCTGGTGGCATCATCAAATACACTTCGAAATACGAAATTTGTTGGTCTACCGATAAAACAAAAGAAGAGGAACAAACAACAGCAAACGACAACGGTCACATCAAAATATAAAATTACAAGTTACATCTTTTGAAGGGGTTCACATAGTTTAACAACAATTTTATATTTTAATATGACCGTTGTCGTTTGATATTGTTTATTCCTCTTCGTGGATATGTCTTTTTATTCCACTGACAAGTGAGTGAAAAAACTTCCACCATTTTCTTTTCATTTCGCTTAATAATATAAGGAAAAAAAACACAAAAAATCATAATTCTTGATTTACATTTTTAATTAACACCTTTTATATCCTTACAAATTCAGAATCTTAACATAACAATGTCATTTTCATTTCTTTACCTAAGATGCTACAGTATTTACTGTTTTCCACTAATGGGTGGTTATTTTACTCACTTTCCAAGTAACACTGATGATGGCTCAGGCCGTAAGCGCTCTGTTACGCTAATTTAAGAAGTCCTTTGGATTAAAATTTTATGCATGGAATACAAAGGGTGTTTCATTTAGTAGATATATTTCGTACATGCACACAACCTTCACTCTTCACATATATCAAAAGCATAACTAGTATACAGGCAAGATAACATAAAATTACAGTGTTAAAAACCTAACAGCACAATTTAAAATACATCTTTCAAGAACTAATCCACATCATAGTAAGCTCGCGCACACAGTAGCTTTTTAATTGTTTTCCTAAATTTTGTTAGATTAGGGATATGTCTAATCTCTTGGGGCAAATGGTTATACCCAAAGACATTTAACCTAAAGAGCAACAAATGGTTCTTTGTTTTCCCCCAACATTGAGTCACATTCTAAGGTCGATAGACGTAGCGTTACCAAATTTAAAGTTTACTAGTTACTGTAAGAAATGACCCAGGAAATAGCCAATAAACTAGTAAGAAACGAGACACCAGACCTATTGATTTGTTTTTTCGATGCTGTCATCATATAATCATACTTTTTTCAGAATAAATTATAACACTAAATAGCTATTTTCCCCGTTTTTGATCCATCAAAAATCGGTTCTGAAGTTCTTACATGCCAATCTGGCAATGCCGCTTCCCTTGGTTCAGGCTTGTTTTACCCCCAAAATATTTATAGTATGCGCGTAGTAAAGTAAGTGCACCAATAGATTGAGAGCATTGAAGGTCGACGCCCGACGAGACGGCTCTTCGCCATTCGAAGTATATATACAAAGTTGGTAGCGTTTCAAAACCAGTGAAGTCACTGCTGTAAATATGTTAATCTACTTTAATTTATTATATACCTAATCCGGGTACTACCTATGTTTAAAATAAGAAATAAAACATATATTTTTAAGTAGGTCTGATTGTTTATTAATACAATAGCTTTATAGAAATACCTTAACAATTTACCGGTTTAGCAAATATAAATAAACCAATTACAGACAATTCGATTGATCTGCGCTAAATAAAGTCATGTTCCAACATTACTAAAACATACTCTAGATTTAATATTTTCTGTCTGGAATCAAATCTTGCAAGCTGAATTAGAACTACTTCTAAATGTCCGAATGACTTGAGATTTGATACACGTTTATAGTTCCGATGACAATACAATACTATAATGTTTACGTTTCCCCCCTTTCAAGGGTAGGGGAGGGGAGCACTACTTAAGGTATGTCCGATTTTGTTTAAAATTGGTAAATGGGGGTTTTTGGAGACAAGGAATATGAATTTTTTATCAGATTTTGAAAATTTAAAATGGCGTATTCAACATTGCCGATTTTGGGTTAAATGTTGCAAGTCAATTTTAGCTGACTTCTACATATTCAGTTGGCTTCAAATTTGGTATGCGTTTGTAGTTCAAATGAAAATATAAATCTATGATGTTGCTTACACGTCCCCCCTTCTCTTTCAAGGGTACGGGAGGGGGGCACTACTTAAAGTATGTCCGATTTCGACTAAAATTGTTATATGGGGGTTTTTGGGGACAAGGGATATGAATTTTTAATCAGATTTTGTAAATTCAAAGTGACGGATTCAACATGGCCGATGCTGGGTTAAATGTTGCAAGTCAATCTTAGCTGACTTCTACATATCCAATTGGCTTTAAATTTGGTATGCGTTTGTAGTTCAAATGTTGTGTGTAGCTTACAATACCCCCCCCCCCTCCCTTTAAAAGTTAGGGGCGAGGGAACCACTTAAAGTATGTCCGATTTCGTTTAAAATTGGTACATGGGGGTTTTTAGGGACAAGGAATATACATTTTTTATCAGATTTTGAAAATTCAAAATGGCAGGTTCAAAATGGCTTTTATTATAGACTACGAATCTAAGTTTTATAAATAAAAATATAACATTTACTAAATTTGTGATTTTGCTATCCCATAATACTAAAAAGTAGAATATAAATAAACGTAAAAAAAAATTAGAACAAGTTTTTATTTAAATGCACTAAAATAAGAAAATAAAATTTGGAGTAAATCAAACCCATTATTTTGTTACATTAAACATTTTTATATGATATAAAAGCTTGTCGCGAGAAATTTAATCACGAAAATCTTGCGCCAAGATTTTATATCATATAAGAATGATTAATGTAACAAAATAATGGGTTTAATTTACTTCAAATTTTATTTTTTTTCTTTTTAGTGCATTTAAATAAAGGCTTGTTTTTAATTTTTTTATGTTTATTTATTTCTAAATATACCTACCAGTTTATTTGGGAGATTTTTTTCAGTGTAGTAGCATTTATGATGAAAAAATATTTTTAATAGGTATTTAATAGATAAAATAGTTATTAAGCTACTTTTGAATATATGTAGTCATTAACCAAATATTTGTCATATTTATATTTTTTTAAATAAAATTTGTATGCTTCAGTTCCTTTTTATTTGTCCCAAAAAAATTATAACCAATTTATTTTTAGGCTAGCAGTGGGATGATTTAATTTTTCGTTTAACCATTGTGAGCAACAAAGCCCTACGTGTCACAAAAACGTTTAAATCGGGATAAAATTGCGTATTTTTGGTATCTCATAAATTCCGTGTTCAAATTTGAAATTAATCAGGAAATGTGTTTTTGGAAATTTTATTTCAATATTAGCTGCTGAATAGTATATTATGCAATGACCATTCATTATGCTATTCGCCTACGGCTCATGTTATATTCTCATGCTCGGCTCTTAATAGCCGTTAAATGTATGTTGAATATACTTTTTCTACGAACATTAACCCTTAATTATATTAACCCTGCATTAAAAATCTCTCGATTTTTCCAAACAACTATTTTTATACTTTTTCCCAAATACCTTTTTAGGTTAAAATCATTCCTTTTTGCTACCAGCACTTATTTGCTTGCAGAAAAGCAGATAAGTATTTTACACACGTTCCTTTTAAAATTTCGTTCGAGCTCATGTGGAAAGTGACTTTTCCTCACTCGACTACATGCCTGAACTCCGCTATGTGTCTGTCGTTTGATCAACTTGCAGTCGCGTTCGGAAAAGTATAATTTTCCGCATTCATTAGCAAAATCACTATTTTGTGTTTTAACTAAC
>MU192266.1:14813-30165 GCA_016904865.1 Pissodes strobi | reverse complement strand
ATCTATACAAACGAGATTCAAAGAACATATAGCTCATTTAAAGTATGAGAACAGAAAAATCAAGCGTTGCCGAGCATGCTTTTGATAATAATCATAGAATAACAATTAAAAATTTAAAATTAATTCATAATATAACTCATAGGAGATTATTAGACGCATATGAAAGTATAGAAATTATTAAATGTAAGAATAGTTTAAATAGAGATAGGGGGCCTATTCCCTATAGTCCATTGTATTGGCCGATCAAGCGTGACCAGTGGGATTCCAGGATTGGTTCTTTTTAGTTCCGCTTGATTAAGCAAACAGTAGTATAAAAGAGAGTTAGGTAGATTTTAATTTTAGTTTTAATCATCTCCTGATGATGCTAACATGGTTAGAAAAACGCGCGTCGAGTGCTAAAATTCTGTTTCGGTATTGTGGATAAAACTCTGTTTTAAAGAACGTTTTGCATACAAATAAAGAAACGTTGCCAAGCAACGTGACCGTCGCGTTGTTGGTGGGATTCCAATCGCCCAGTCATTTTCGCTATTTTAATACATACGGGAAGTATGGCTCGGTTCAGAACGTTCCACATGAATGACCTTTGAGTGATTTGAGTGTTGACGGATTTCGGAAATAAAATGGATTTTTAATGATATGCAAAAATTCTGATTCGGTATTGTGGATAAAACTCTGTTTTAGCGCGTTTTGCGGAAGGTTCCAGACCAACATATTTTTAAGGAAAGGAATGAAGTCCGAAACGGAATCGCATTTCATGTTAAGAATGTAATACGAGCCCCATATGGAACAAATAAATTGATTTTCACAGAAATTACAAATATTAGGAAAAAAGTTATAAAATTATTTTAGCTTACAGGAAGAAAATAAAAGTGTTCCTTATTTTTATTTGAATAAATACAAATAAACGCCACTTGCCAATAGAATAAATAGCTTTCACTATTTATCAAATTTTCCGTATACATAAGAGGCAAAAAATTTCCATGACAACGTTTAAGAATAGCGTTTTTTGACTGGGTAAAAATATTGCTGTTAAATTTTCAATATAAGTAACAATTTTCATCAGAGGCCTATTGTATGTTACCTCTCAGAAATGTCACTTTCACTGCTAATATTACATAATTAAGTTAGGATATTTCCGTCTAAAAGTGTAATTATTATTTTTTAATTTTAGATATTTAGAGATAACGGAATAACCTCAGTACTGTACACCTCAGACCCAGTATTGAATGTGGGCGATCAAGGAGCTCTCCCAGATGAGTTGTTAATTACTGCTAATTTCAACCTAAACGCTACTGAAAACTTAGACAAACTGCATTCTCTTCAGACGAATAAACCTACAATGGCTATGGAATATTGGTCAGGTATATTCACCAGATTAAATGTATTACAATTAAATTACAAGTTTCTATTTTAGGAGTAAATTTGATTGTTCCTCGCGTTGTTGTTGTAGCTCCGGTAGTTTTTAGTCTATTTACGTGTATAGATATGTATAGAATTAATATAACTTTGTTGCCATCACCTTCTCTCAAGGAGTTTCAATATTGTACCGACAAATTTAAATGGGTGATTCCTTGACCAAAAATAATCAAAAAGGTTCCAAATGATATAGGCTTGAAAAAGTTTCATTTTTAATTCACAAAGTGCTAAACTTTTTATTCAGTTTATTTGTTTATTTTATGCATGCTTTTTCAAATAATGGACCTGTGTTACTTATTAAGGAAGATAGAAAAGTAATCTGTTGCCATTCAAAACTTACTAAAGAGTGTTTTTTGGAGATTCAGAACCCCTTCGACTCGCCGATCTTTTTTTTATATTGATGAGTATCCTTAAAAAAAAATAAAAGTTTAACTTCTTATATCTTGGAAAATAAACGTGTCTGAACATTTGTATTATTTTTGGTCATAAATCACCAATTTGAATTTATCCGTACAATATTGGAACACCTCGTATATGGGAAAACTTAAAATTGGCGATTAATGTCGGCTATCCGACATTAATTTTCATTTAGTCTGTTGGCTCTTCTTAAAACAGCTCTCGCACAAAAGAATGTAATAATAAATATGCTTTGCTCTACGACCATTGTACTCAGAATTCTGCGCTAATCTTGTTCTTGTTCAACCCCTTAAAAGGGCTGGTATATGGTACTGCTACAAGGCAGAGCTGGGGCGACCCTCCCAAATGGGTTAGACCCTTGTTGGACGATGGTACTGTTCGGAGGAGACCGTAACCTTGTCTAGTTTTAAACCATATCACCGCCACCGACATTCTGCGAGGATATCCGCTCGGTGAAATTATATCCATTTTCTGTCAGATAGAGGGTTGCTTGCGGGGATATCTTTTAAGCCGCCAACTGGCTAGGCATCCACGTATAAAGAAAACTTTTCTCCCAATTAGGAATCACCCTTCCCCAGGTGACGTACCCCTCAGAACCACTAGCATGCTACGATTTTCCGGAATCCCCCCAGAGGGCTAGAACACGTTTTCTAAGCGAAAAGTTTCGCTATCTGTGTCGAATTATGTAATTCGTTTTCAACGTGTTTACTTCTCCGAATACAGACCTGAATGAGCAGAAATTTCATTTACTTCTAATGCCGGGTCCATACCAAGGCTACGACTACGAAACAAGAACATAACATCACAACTTTTCGGCAGTTTGTTGTTTAAAGGCCACACTGATATTTTTGCTGCTAGCCGCTCAAGAAATGCATAAAAACGATGGTGATTTATTATAATTTTTCATTCAAATAATGCTAAAAGGAAACTTTTTGGGTTAGAGTAATGCCTTAGGCTTTTTTATAGCGATTTTTATAATCGCAGTGTTCTGCGTGCCACAGCAAGGCTTTCGACAAGGTCAGCCATAAGCGACTGGTGGAGACACTTGCTGACGTCGGGGTGTGTGGAGTGCTTTTGGCATGGGTTTGGTCGTATATTTGTGATCGGGAGCAGGTTGTTCTTGTGAATGGGTACCAGTCGAAGCCTTTTAGAGCGACTTCAGGTGTCCCCCAGGGGAGTCCTGGGGCCACTATTTTTTATAATTTATATTAACAATATAAGTGAATGCTTTCTGAATAGTGACTTTAGTTTATACGCTGATGATCTGAAGATCTATCGCACAATAGAGGCCCCGGAGGACTGTCTCAGGCTGCAGGACGACCTGGATAGATTGCGAGTCATGACAATGGACTATTTCTGAATTTGGAAAAATGTTGTTCGATTAGTTTTTCTAAAAATATTAATTTAATTAACTCTAACTACAATATTAATGCTAAAATTTTAAGAAGGGTAGATCAAATCAAGGACCTTGGTGTCCTTCTAGACAGTAAGTGGTCATTCCGCTTTCACTTTGACATGATTATTGCCGAAGCCAGTAGAATGGGATTTATAATTAGAAGCTGTCAAGATTTTAGAAATCCGAGAGCACTTCTCTCACTTTACTTTGCATTTGTTTACAGCAAACTGTCATTTGCCTCAGTTATATGGAACCCTATTTATAAAAAAATAATTGCACTACTAACAGTGTTGCCCGTGATTTTAACCTATTGCCCCTCGCCATGAGGCGAGATATAACAGATTTATGCATAATATTTAAACTTATTAACAATCAAATCGATTCACCGCTCCTCTTGTCTTTTCTAAGTTTTAATGTTCCCGGTAGGGTGCATGAATTGTTTAACATACCGTTCCGAAGAACGCATCTGGGAAGCAATACTCCATTAATTAGAATGCAAGTTATTAGTAATAAATATTGTAACGACATAGACGTATTTTCTACATCGATCACAACTTTTAAGTCAAATTTAAAACAACTATTTCTGACGCAGGTTTAGTTTAATATAGTTAATCTAGATTAATATATTATATTTTATGTATGTGTTATTATTATGGACTTTTTAGGATATTAAAACATCCCAATATAAAATTATTGTAAAAAGCGGATGCCTTTTGGAACATAGTTCTGTAGCATCCTAAAGTTATAATAAATAAATAAATAAATAGCGTTGGACGTTCTCCCTATAATTCAATAAGTTTGCTGGTATTTTCCATGGGCGTCTCCAAGGGCGTCGCCAGCTTGTGAGCTAGAGGGGGCAATCCGAAATTTTGACACTATAACCAAAGTCGAAAAGACTTTTTAAATGTTTGTTAGGATAATATAATAGATATCTTTTAGTGCTTAGCGTGGGGCAACTGCCATAGCCATCTCTACTGCTCACAAAATGCCACGAATCATGTATGTACATACTACGCCAACAGAGTATTGCCGAAAACCAAAACAAAACATCAACCCTTTGATCTTGACATAAACGCAAAATGAAGTTGCTGTTTTATTGTCATTTTGTCCATTTAGTATAAACCCCGCATAAGATTTCTTCATAAAGGCGCTTTAGCCATACAATCTCCATCATAGCTTCACTTGCAACTTTCAATTCTAGCAATATATTTTAAATCGTGGTCCAGTGTTCCTCTTAAAAATCGAAACTTCTCTACCTGAAGTTTCAAGTGTTCTTCAGGCGGCACCAATTGCCTATGCTATATCAGGTAGAATTCCTGTCAATAGATATAAGTTAGCATCTTTGTAAGGAAAAATATCAATGTACAAAAATGTTTTTATTTTGTACATTCACTTGTACCAAACTCCAATCTTCCCTTTAATCACCTTAACCCATATTCCATTTACTTAAGTGATTTCATCTCACTTTCCATTGGATATACCCATTGATTTCCTTGATCACTTTTTATTGCTTCTTGGTAACTTGATAGTTCTTAAAATTCTGTAAAATTTACTACAGCATTCATATTGTATCCTGCATATGGAATATACTTCTCAATCTTGCGACATTTTACCATCATCAACATCTTCATCATCTGTAACACTTTCAATCCGGACATTTTCTACACTCCATATTTCCAATTTCTACATTTTCTCCTCTGGGATTACTCTTTAATATCATATCAAAATTTTATGACCGACTTCTTTACGATTTGTGTGTGTATTAAGCTCGCATCTATGATGATACGCGGTTTTTCTTCAAACATAACATTACAGGATCGTATTAATTCATTTAAGTTTTCACACCATATGTTAATCACCATCATTATTGTAAGGAATAAAAATTACTTTGCCAGTATTAAATTTTATTTATTCCTGCATTGTGTCTGCTAACAAATTTTAAGGTAGTTCTTTTCTTGAGTGCGTAATTGTCCTCTTAGCAACTGTGGTGGTCTCGCTAAGAGCAATGAGTTTGTGGTAGTGTATATGCCAATCTTTGTCGTAAGTTGGTATAAATATCTTTAACTTTCCTGCTTCACCAATGTCATTCAGCAGTTCCATAACAACGTGACCGATAGTTTGTGCTTCATCTATAGCTTGCTTCTCATGATCCGATTTTTCTCCGGTGCTTACAGAATATTCTACTTCACAATCTTCTCCAATAGATCTTTTCAATTGGTACTAAATATGATAATATCTGTTGTCTCTGCTACATTCAGCAATCAGTTCTGTATTATTACAGCTATCGACGCAATATTACTGCAATAACCCGTGCTTTTATGACTTCGAAGGTTCTTCATCTGCTTGCCACTTCTCGCATTGATTGCTTAATCGCATGTCTTTTCCTGTCTCTGTCTTCATTTTTCGTAACACGAAGCTTTTCTATCGGAAAAACTCTTTGGCAGAAATGAGTTGTTTCATAAGCACACATCTTGGTCTAATTCTCTATTTTTTCAATTAAATTTTGAAATGAACATACAACTTGATTTAAGAAGAACATATTATTCAGACAGTGTTCCTAAATCCTTACATATTAGTACAAGTTTAGGCAGTTAACAATTACAAAAATTACCATTAGATAACTTGTCAGGAGGAATTTATGTCTGTAATTGATTTTCCATAGTTTCCAACTTCGACGTACGTCAAAGCTTTTCTCATATCTGGGTATCTATAGCTTCTCTCTTAAAGCTGAAAAGCTTGGTTCATAAATCATATGCCTTATCATCAACACTACAATCGTAAAACCTATGCAGTTCTAAACGTACCTCAAGGACTAATGGAAATCTCACTACTTTTTAAAGTATTTCTTATGTCATATTATCACAGTAAGTATAGGAAGTTTGTTGGTATCTGCCCTATTAAATTATATTAAATTGTCTTCATATTTTGTTGATTCTTCAGTAGAAGGCGTAGGAGTAGCTAAATTTACCTTTGATAACTTCCAGTTCTCCAGGAACCCCTTGCAATCTTAGACTTGCATGTTTTCCAGGTCGATTTATTCTCTAGCAGACGGATTTGTCCCCTGCGTGCGTTTCAGTCCCAATAACTATCTTGGAGCCTTCTTTTCCGACTTTTTACGGCACGTTTTACTTGAATATTAACGCAGCAGTCTAAAAGTTACTATCGTTTACTATAATAGTACTTGCTAGTTCACTATCACTAAACACATAGCCTGTTAGGGTTAGGACTAGGAGCATTTTATCTAAAAGAAAAATCTTTAACAGGAACTGAACCGATGTTGAATACTTAAATATGACTTTCTATTTTATTAAAAATTACAAGGCATGAACGGGAAGGAGCGTTCCAATCCGAAAGCGCCAAACAACATTGCATAAAAATTATGAAAAATTCATCAGGATAACTGCTGTTAAAATTAATTTGCTTGTTAAATGATTAATATTAAATTATTATGATAATACTATATTTGTTTTATATTTTATTTAAAGATCTATTTCGTGTAACTAGACTTAAACGAATCAACGTTTGCTTAAGAAAACAATATCACTTTTGTAACATTTCTTGACCCAACAGGTTGCATCGTCCTCTCGTTACTAGACTTAAATATTCGCTATATGCAGTTGCTGGGTGAGGAGGCGGTGAACGATCGTACGGAAACGGACCAGTAGCAAAAGCTTCAACTTTAACAATCTTGTATGTTATATTATTGTTGCAACATGAGAGCTCGCAAATGTTGTATTATTTATTGTAAAAATATATAAAAAAACGGTGTGTATTTAATACTACGCGACAGAAATGAAAACTTGAACAATGCGAGATTAATGTTATGAAATATAATTATTTTTCGTGTTCTATATTTTGAAGGTAATTGCCACAACGATGCTTAAAGTAAAATTTTACCTCGAAATCTACCATAAAATCGGTAGAAACTGCTGCGCATCATTTGAAAATGTCCAAATTCTCCGGCCATGGTTCATTCTTCAAATCGTTTTAAATGAAGTTTTAACTTACTTACTACAAAAACTATATAAGCATCGATATGCTAAAAGTAAAATTTTATCTCAAAATCTGCCATAAAATCCACAAGAAACTGTGTCTAATCACCAAAAAAATTTCCCTTTTTTCGATCCTAACCCATTTTCTAGCTTCAAACCATTTTCAATGAGATTTCAGGAATTTAAGTGTACAAATCTACATACTTTAACCTAAACGTCATGTCAAAATATTGAAAGGCGTATTCCTTCAAATTTACCATAATGCATCAGTAAACAAATCTACGCCACTGGTAAAATTGCCCAAATATTGGAATTTTTTGTGATTTTTTGTATGTTTCAATTTAACTAACCCATCTCTCTCTTATTTCCCATTGTACGGAAAATTGAAATAGAACATTCTTATGGCAGAGATCACAAGGTATATGAATTTGATATTGATTTCTTGAAAATAATCATGCGTTGGCGGCACGTAAGCTTAAAGTAGAAAATCAAAAAAAGTACCAATAGGGCATTTTGAATCGGATCGCTATGATTTGGTATATTCCACTCATATGTATAAAAGTTCGGTTGTTCCAGATTATTCGCTTTTCTAGTAGTAAAATACTAAGTGGTGTCGTGCCAGAACTCGAAATGGCGAAAAGTTTAAGTTCAACTGGCTCACCCGGTATAGAAGGCATTCTAAAGTTTATTCTAACACAGTTTTTAGCGTACATTTTCGTCATGTAATCGGCTTTTCTCAAAAAAAAACTTTTCGACAAAAAAAATAAAAACCCTCGTTTTTTTACCTTGAATCGATGTTTTTACATTTTCCTTGAAAAGTCAATTTACTCGATATTTTCGAAATATAGAAACATTTAGATAGTTTTTCTTCTAGAATTTGCCTATAGAACTGTCGTGTCAGTTTTTTCGATCCTGGCCACTTTTTCAACGCTAGACTGACCCCTTATCGTATTTGGTAATGTATAAAAATGTTACTGGGTTCGCCGGTTACTGACACCAGATGTCACTTACCTGTAGTAGTACGTTCTAGTTACGTAGGGACGATTTTTGTTATTTCAACTTGAAACAACAGGAACAGCTTTAAATAATAAAAAATTCTACTACCGTGCGTAAAATACTCACTTTACGCAGATTCGTAAAATATGCCTTTTTAATGCTGCACTAGTACTAGTGCATGCATAAAATGATTTAATAAAAAATTGTTTTTTTTTCATATAATTAAGCAGTAAAAATTAAATTGTAGATAATAACCTAGGGATATTTTTCATATTTCAACATTATTAAAATTGTGAGGTAAAAAGTTTTATATACTTGTATCAAAAAAAAAAAATAATAATATGCTTTAAAAATATATTGCTCTTAAAACTATTATTTTCATTTTAAATTCTATGGAGTAATTTTTGGTCTATTTTTGTATATAAGTTTATACCGTGTGCATAAACGTCTCGGGCATATAAGTTTACGATTGAAATTTTGCAAAAAAAAACCCTCGTATATATGGATTTTATTTTAAATTTCTTCAGATTTTGCAAATGTTTCCAAACATATATTCATAAAAAGGATACAGGTGTAATCTTTGATTTTTCACATAGAATAACTTATTTTTGACGATTTTCGAAACAAATTAATCTTCATGGAAACTACTGCTTATCTCAGAGTGTTTAAAAATGTATTAGGACAGGTTAATTTTTTTTGTTGCCTAAAAATATAAAATTTGAAATTTGGACCTGATCAATTTCATACAAACCCTTTATCAAAATTTAATATTTTTTTAATATTTGAAGACATGCAAAATATTTTAGGAACACCAACTTTTAATATATTTAAGTGGCTAGCAAACCAGCTTGAGAATTTACCTTTAAAACAACAGAATTCGGGATTTAGTACTCTCCTAAGATTTCATTAACGATATTAAGGGTACGAACCTTAAGGAAGGTGACATTTTAATCTTGTTTGATGATTGCTCATTGTTCCCTAGTGTACCAATTTTATTACCTTGGTGAATTACTTGAAATTCATAGTTTTGGTAACGAAATTGCAAGATTTAACTTTAACCAAACTTTGCATGTACAGGGTGGGCAAATAAGCGAGGTAAGCGGCTGTATCTCAGCAACTACTAGTCGTAGAGACTTGCGGTAAAAAATTATATAACTAAAGTGGCCAAAAGAAAACACTGGAAATAATTTTCAAGTTCATACCTCTACCGCTAGGGGGCGCAATAGCTATGGTCGGGTAGAAAAATGCATTTTACTCAAAAATGTTTTATTATAAGTTGATAAAAGAATACCATCACTGTAATCCTCGTGAAATTCTGCATCTTTTTTATTCATCACTTTTGATTGTAGGGCATGAAATAAGGGCGGGGGGGAAGGGAGAAATCTGACTGATTGATATGCCTATAACTTTAGTTTGGCTCAACATATTTGAGCAAACTAGGTCTCGTTTGAGAGAGAAAACCTTGCTTATTAAGAACAAAATATACCCATGACAAATTGGTATTTGCTGTTCCCGCTAGGGGGCGCCAATTCAGAAGTTCATGGTTTTTATTCATTTTTCTCCGAAATTTCAAATATAATGATACCATTATTTTAACAGAAACAGAAAGTAGATCAAATTTGCAGGAAAAAACCTCTAAACCGCATATCGATAACTTCACGCGTTCAGGAGTTATTGCCAGAAGAGCATTTTTTAACAATGCATGCATTGGAAAACAAATTATTTTTCGAATTTTTATGGTCAAGCATGCCATGACTGAAGTAAAAAATGGTTTATTAACAAAAATAATCAAAACAATTATGAAAATAACATTAATGCTACTATAATAATAACATAATAGGAAATAAGCTCGGAAATAAGTGTAAATTGTGACTTAGGACTGCTCCAATATTTTAAGAAATTTGGTGCAACAATTGAACGAAGCTTATCTCAGGTACCCAGTTTTAGTATAATAGTAATCGTGATTGACGTCGGCGCGCGTCGGAACCGCTCCAGTGAGCGGCCAAGGCGTACTGTGTGTCACGTGCGGCTCGGGGTGATCCAGTAGGGGGCCGCGTAGACTCGGCTCGGCCGAGTGACGCTCTAGCTGCCCTATGTGGAGCCCCGCCTCGATTTGAGCTTCCCCATTATATTTATTAAGTGTGAATTTGGGAACAGATTCCCTGTAATACCCAAAGGCCGCTTCCGGGTCTAATATAAATTCCTCAGGGTCCCCAATATACTCGCTAGAAGTCAGCGGGGGACTCTGGGTTAACGCTCTCTGTTCTTCTGACCTATCTCGTTTCAGTTCTAGCACCAAGAGCTCATCCACACTCGGGGGCTTTTGGTGCGCGGTTGCCGTCGACTGAGGGGTTCGGAAAGTCATTTTTTTTTTGGTTTTTGGCATCGATTACCTTAAGATGGGTCGTACGGAAGTTGCTCGAGGAGGGCTTTTAAAAAATCGTGGTTTCTTGGGGATTTTTGGGGGGTGTTTGCTATGTATTATATGCCAATCCCGGGCAACTTGTCAGATGCTGCTCGACAGTTTTCTGACAGAGGTTTTGTGTAATTCAGGGGCGTCAGGGGGGACTTTTTGGGGATTTAATGTGTGATATGTGTATCTAGACCCAACTACTCCCCGGACACGACTCCCAGTTCAGAGACCGTGCTGGTTTTGTATGGTATACGAACTAGTGATAAATAGCCTTTGATTCTTCTTTTGAGATAGCTCCAGTCGCAACAGTATAACTTCGCTATCTCCCGAACGAACTTGGCTAACTTATCACTCTTTGAACGCGCCCGAATTTTTTAGGTGAAGCCTTATTTTCTTTTTTCGGCTCCTATGCCTTTTCGCTTTTCACCCGTAGGCCGAGTAGCTAAAGTATGGGGAAGTCAGGGGGCTCTCCAGTTCTCGAAACCGAACTGGCAGTCGACGCGCTTTACTCTCGTCCAATGTTTAACTACGACTAGTATTGAGGACCAGAGAGGCACATACGTGAATGGGGGGAACCCAAACCAGTAGGCTGACTCAAGGTGCTCGCAACTAACCTTTTTCGCGGGGTGTTGCTGTAGGGTGCGCACTACAGTTGAAGGTCTCGGTGAATTGTTGGTACTCGGCCGCTTGACAAGGCCTCTTCAAGTACTTAACTTTTGTCTTCAAAAAATTTTTTCTCCGAAATTTCTTCTAAGTCCTGAAGTTCCAAAAACTCGGAAAAACTCAATAAATTCGGTAGAAGGCTGATTCGGTACCAGTTGAGAGTGCTGGTCCTACAATGCCTTTTCCTTTGCTTCAGGGCCCTTTTCGCTCGTCCGTGGGCTTTCTACAGCCCTATCTTTTTCGAGATGTCGAAAAATTGGCTGTCTCTAGTGGCCAAAAATGCCGAAAAATCTCATAAATTCCTTAGAGATATGGGGCTAGGGGCTAAATGGATGAGTTGCTCGTCCCTTTAGGATTCTTGAAGATCCACGTTGACGCTGGCCTAAGGTGGTCTCTCACTTCTTTCCTTCTCGGGAGCTGAACGGCAACTAAACTTAAAACTTAATATTAATTTTAGCGACGCGCTTGCCGCACGGTTGGAAATTTCCACCCGATCGAGTCGGTTGGGATGTCGACGACGGTTGGCCAAACGGCTGATTCTAGAATTATGGAGCGTTAACTGCCACATTCCACATTGTGCATTCGTACGCGGCATGCACTTTTATCCAGTGGCGTGCTTAATTAAATGCGATTAAGTAAAGGACGTTTTTACAACATGATCTTTCTCCTAAATTAAAATATCAGCCAAAAATTTGGAAATATGAGTAGAATAAAATCAAAATTTTGCCCCTTTTCTGATAAATTTGGGACTCAGTAATTCACACGTATGTTTTTATACTTTTTCACATTTAATAGGCCGTAGAAACGAAAAACAAACTTCTTTGAAAGAAACTTCAAATTTTTTCCACTCTTGGCACAGCGATTACGCGATACTGGCAGTTTTATTCGTCCTAAATTCTGTAGGAAGAACTGAAGACAATATTATTAATGTCCTGGCATACATAGAGTATATTAGGCAGATAGGAACTAGGGCATTATCTTCAAACTTGGGTATAGCACGAACTACTGTTCGTAATATTTTAAAAGATTACATTAATTACCATATTCTTCTTCTTCAACTGCCAGCGGCTGAAATCGAAGCGGCAATTTTCTCCACCCAACAAAGATTGAAACAATGGGAGGCAGTTTGATCACATGAGACATTAAGTTGAAATATTTTATTCGAATTCGGTCCTTTAAATGATTGTTTAATAATTATTTTTGATAATATATATTTTTTTATAATAGCCATGGCATGCTTGACCACAGAAGTTCGAAACTTATTCGTTGCATGCATGCATTGTTAAAAAATGCTCTTCTGGCAATAACTCCTGAACGCGTGAAGTTATCGATATGCGGTTTAGAGGTTTTTTCCTGCAAATTTGATCTACTTTCTGTTTCTGTTAAAATAATGGTGTCATTATATTGGAAATTTCGGAGAAAAATTTAAAAAACCATGAACTTTTGAATTGGCGCCCCCTAGCGGGAGCAGCAAATGCCAATTTGTCATGTATATATTTTGTTCTTAATAAGCAAGGTTTCCTCTCTCAAACGAGACCTAGTTTGCTCAAATATGTTGAGTCAAACTAAAGTTATAGGCATTTCAAACAGTCAGACTTCTCCCTTCCCCCCGCCCTTACTTCATACCCTACAATCAAAAGTGATGAACAAAAAAGATGCAGAATTTCACGAGGATTACATTATCAACTTATAATAGAACAGTTTTGAGTAAAATGCATTTTTCTATCCGACCATAGCTATTACGCCCCCTAGCGGTAGAGGTATGAACGTGAAAATTATTTCCAGTGGTGTTTTCTTTTGGTCACTTTAGTTACATAATTTTTTACCGCAAGTCTCTACGATTAGTAGTTTCTGAGATACAGCCCCTTACCTCGCTTATTTGCCCACCCTGTATAAAATTATTTTCAATATAAAAATGGGCAACTGTTTATCGCTGTTCTTAGCAAGTCTTTTCATGAGCACGTTTGAAAACAAAATCAGTGAAGAGATCGACTGTTCTCCAAAGGTATGGTACAGGCATGTGGATGCCATTTTCCCGATTTTCCACACAAAACCTGTTATTGTCGAATATTTTGTAACAAAATTTAACAGCTGTTTCCCTTGCATGAAATTTACTTATGAAGTTGAGAACAATGACCAACTCCCATTTTTTTATATTTTAACAATTAGAAATGACAATGCCCCACCGGACTTTGATATTTATAGAAAAAATACTGCCACTAACCGATATATTCCTAATGATCCCTGTCACCGCGACCAACACAAAATGGCCAGTTATCATTTCTTAGTACCGTATGGTTAATTTTGCTCTCAGCAAAGAAATGTTTAACAATGAAAAGAATACAATTAAGAACATAGAGAAAATTTTTGGTTTCAATACTAACCTGATAGATGGACTAATTAATAGGCATGCGCTTAGAAAAGCCATTCGTAATTCCACTTCTTTCGTTGATCAGGCTGTGTTATATGTTTCGATACCATATAATTCTCAATATACTAGAAGACTACAAAGAGTTTTTAAAGATGTACCTATGTTTAAAATTAGTACTCCGAACTGCAAATGAAAAAACTGAATCATTGGAAAAAGTAGAATACATGAAATTGAATGCATGGATTGTATCCAAGAATATGTTGAGCAAACTACAAGATCCATACAAACGAGATTAAAAAACACACAGCTCATTTAAATATGGTCCAACAGAAAAATCAATGGTTGCCGAACATGCTTAAAATTAAAATTAATTCATAGTATTATCTGACAGTAGATTGTTAGACGCATACCAAAGTAATGAATTTATAAAATGTTGAAATAGTTTAAAGAGAGATAGAAGGCCTATCCAGCATAGTCCATTGTATTGATTGATCGAAGGTGACTAGTAGGATCTCAGGATTGGTTATCATCTCCTGATAATGCTTACATGGTTAGCAAAACGCGCGTCGAGTGCAAGAATTCTGTTTCGGTTTTTTCTAAAATAAAATACAGGGTATTTTGTTTTTCTTGCCTTTGTTTTTTCAAGATTGGAAATCAAAAGGTTCCATTTGTACTGCAAAATATTGTGTTGACCTAAATAAATCAATTTATTCTAACGCAACTGCAAATCCACTAAAGAGGTTAATAAATCAGGGGAAAAACAGACAGGTTTCCATGTTAAAAATTATAATTTATACCGTTAAATTCTTGGCAGGTCATTGTTTAAGTTTTTTAAGCATGTTCCCATTACTATAGATTCCACAACTTATCGTTGCAGTAAGATTGATTGCGTTTAATAAAAAAATAAAAACGAATAGAAATTAGAGAGCATTTCCTATGATTCATTTCAGTGTCTGACATAACAAGCCAGGCTTTATCTAATATTCTAATAAAATTTTGGAGACTCACGAGATTTGCGAATTTGATATTGATGTCCTGAAAACAGTTATGCGTTGGCGGGCACGTAATCCTAAAGTAGATTTTCGTACGGAAAATCAAAAAAATCACCTATTGAGCATTTAGGGGATATGAGGGGCAGGATTATGATACTGGTGCAAATATGAAAGATCACAATAAATAACTGGCATAAAGGAACTTGACATGGACTCTATAGCTTGCTAATGATGCAGCAAAAGGCGTCCTTAAAAATAACCAACTTCTATCCTATTGTACAAGAGCTTCACATTTTCTTCTCCGCATCGACCAATCTTTGGCAAATCTTAAAAAAGTAAATATCTGCTTTATCATAAATGTATTTTTTTGCTACTAGATGGGAAAGTAAGCTAGATGCACTAAGTGCTCTTAGGTATAATCAAGAAAAAATAATATGAAGCTTTATTTGCCCTTTATTCTGATAACATATTATTACATGTTATAGTGATATTGTTTTAACAAAAATAAGCAGTGTGTAAAGCTATGCAGGAATCAAATTCTGCAAATATTTTAATGTTAAATCAAATCAAAGCATATTTAAATAATATCAGGTAAAGGATGGTTCCGCTTGTGCGTCGGACGCATGCAGTGGCTGCATGCAGCGGCCGCTGCGTTCGACGGAGAGACTCCTCATTCGGAATTACGAACAAGTGGTT
>MU192266.1:0-14413 GCA_016904865.1 Pissodes strobi | reverse complement strand
TGCGACGCAGCAGTCCGCCGCACAAGATAAACCACTTGTTCGTAATTCCGAATGAGGAGTCTCTCCGTCGAACGCAGCGGCCGCTGCATGCAGCCACTGCATGCGTCCGACGCACAAGCGGAACCATACCTTCAGATAAAGGCTTGAACGATATTTTAGGAGAGAAAAAAATATTGACGAAGTATCGATTCCACCGCTTAATACTGAACCCGAACAAGAAAAAACGATTATTTGACTATCAGAGTAAGCTTAAATAAAACGACGGGACTTGAAATGAAAAGATGTTATAGCTCAAGCTATTTATAATGAAATTGGAAACATGGCGCCTTATATTACCCCTAATTCGATACATATTTACACAATAAATAGCATCATTTATCTCTTTCGAAATTTGGAGATCGCTATAACATTTTTTTAACATTACCTGTGACAGTTACTAGCGGCGAGAGAAGCTTTTCGAAATATGTAATAATAGAAACCATTTAATATCAACAATAAGGCAAGAAAGGACTTCAGATTTATCCACCATTAGTACAGAAAAAGAACCTTCGGAACATATAAATGTATCAGATATTATATTAGAGCTCGCTCGCTCTAAAAAAAGCAACAAGAGCAAGGTTTATTTAACTTTTTTATATATTTAATATAAGTGTCAATATATTTACTGTATATTATTATATATTAAAATATATGTAATTTATTTTGTTTATATTTTGTTTTCATATCAATTGTTAGTTTATAATTATGTTTCGATTAAATACCTCAAACATTTTCTTCATTTAATTTAAAGTATGAATATTTATGAAAAATTACAATTAATCAAAGGGAGTGGAGGCTAAATTACATACTCGCACATGAATGACATGAGATATTCTAGGAACGTCCAAGTAAACGTGGTATTGTCGATGCAGGGGATATTTGGTCCGCTTTTGACATATAGTAGGATTTTCTCTGTAGAGAGTGTAGAAAGGAGATAAAATTCAGGTTATGGCACGAGGCACATTTATACCAGTTATCATAATGCAAAATACGTGCCTCCCAACAGGCCAATCTTCACTTGATTATTTATGTTTATTCGTTGCCTTTTGGGAAATATTTTAATATTGTTTCCATATGTAACAATTTTTCTTTGCGAAATGTATGTATGTTTTACTAGATTATAATATATGTGCTTATTACATTTTTTTTTAAATAGACATATTGTGCATAAACGAATTCCTGCAATATTTTGGTTGTGAATGCAAAACCAAAAAGGATGTCCAGAATCTGTATAATTTTATTTTGGTTGTTTTTCTATTTTGGTTAAGTAATTTACCAAATTGCCTGTTTTAACCTGAGCAAATATTGAATAACTCTTGTCGAAATGTAGTTGTTCGTTCATGAAATTATTTTAGAGTGGCGTTTGTAATTTAATACCTATAATAATATAATATAAATTTAGGCTGGTTTGACCACTACACCGAAGATCATTTTGGTAATCTAGTGCCAGTAGAGAGATATAGTTCTGTGCTTGAAGATATTCTCTCCTATCCATCATCTGTCAACATATACATGTTTGTTGGTAGCACCAATTGGGGATTCATGAATGGTGCTGGACTTTCTACTTATGGATTGGATAATTCCGGCTTGCAACCCAGTGTCACAAGGTAGCATATTTACTTAGTACTTAAGAACGCACATGTAATTTTCATCTTCATTTATTATGGCTCTCTTCCCTAACCCCCATAAAGAGCAAACATCAAATTAAGCTTTGGGCTATGGGCTTATTAGGCTTAAGATTTTTCTGATGCGAGATTCTTTTGTATGCAACCCTG
This sequence comes from Pissodes strobi, assembly GCA_016904865.1. Taxonomy (NCBI): domain Eukaryota; kingdom Metazoa; phylum Arthropoda; class Insecta; order Coleoptera; family Curculionidae; genus Pissodes; species Pissodes strobi. The sequence goes on along the minus strand of MU192266.1, from coordinate 12,599 downwards.
TTAACGTAAATATAAATTTTGCACATTTTCCTTTTTTTAGTCAAATTATATTTTTTTGAATGTTATTGAACAATTTTACAAAATGCGCAAAAAACTTTTTCAAACTAAATTCTTGGTTCCCAATATTTAATGTCGCCAAGAGCACTGTGTGTTCTCTTGTGTGCTGTGTGTGCTTCAATACTATGGTTTTATAATCTGTTAAAAAAAAAAACCAACCAAATGGCCGGATTACAATGATGTCGGGAAACACCCAAATTTGTAAATTGTGATGGTAAAACGGATCGCCGATAAGTTTCAATTGCTCTTATAATAGCTTGAATATGGAACAACGCATACTTATGATTCTATTTAACTTTCATCTAAGAAGTGTTTTGCTTTGGTGAAATATCTCAAAAACAAGTCAAAATGCTTAAGATAAGTGGTGTTTTAGACTGGATTCAATCATACAAAGAGATTTATATGAACGCAGACAAAGTGTACTGCTCAGCAAAATTGTAATTTAAAGTCTATTTCTTATTTAAATTTGTTCACATAACTGATACATACTTAAAAATAAAAGCGTATCTTTAATCAATTTATGCACATTAAAATATGTATATACTTCGTTTGATTTTATTTAAAAATATAAAAAGAGGGAATTTGTAAATGTATATTAAACCCCGAAGATTCCTTTTCTCTATTCTATTATAGACTACATACGATAAAAATAAATTCGTATAGACCGATATGTGAAAACTGCAACACATGTAGCAAAAAAAAAGGAGAAGCAAAGATTTCGGACGAAAAAGTTCCGCAATCGCTTTAAATATTTTTCCAAAACCATTACAGAAAAAGATTCATTCAGTGAAGATTTATGTCAAACATTAATAACATCCAATAAAACTCTCTCGAAACTCTGTAATGAAAATTTTAGGTAATTTCTTCAGAAGTATTGCAAATTTAACATTCCAGGTGATAGAACTTTCAGAGGTAACAATTTTGATTCCTTATATATAGTGTTCAAAAAATTATATCTGAAATAGATAATAATTATTGTTACAGTTGTGTGGATGAAACCACTGCTTTTTCCGCTTGGTGCATAGCTTGTATAATGACTGGAGCATTTATGGATAAATTACCTAAAACGCAGATAATTAGTTAAAAGCAAATAGAAAAGGCCAATTCGTTGACAATATCACGTTTTTTTCAAGATGAATAATCAAATTTTTTCTTCCCGATGTTCTACCTCACGAAAAACTTTTAATTTTTTGTTAGACGCTGCTCCCTACATGCTTAAAGCTGGAAAAAATTTAAAGAAATTTAATTTGAATTTAATTCTGGTGACGTATTAGTATTAATAGAGTCGCTGAGGATATCAGAGACAAATTTCCGTATTTGTCATACGAGTTAGAAATAAACGTGGAAAAAGTTTTTCTCAAAGCACCACTAAGAATCCAGCTGTACATAGAAAGACTACTTAATATTCCACTTTCGATACAACCAGTTTCAACTAGATGGTTGCGTACTTGGATAGAAGCTATATTCTTTACGCAAGTAATTTTGCCGAATTAAAAAGTGTAATTCTTGAACGATAAACTCGGGCCATATGCTTCGCGATACAAATTTTCTGAAACGAGCCCTTTCAGCGACAAGTTTCTCCTCTAGAAGCAATTTATAGTTTCGTGCCGGCAACAATTACTAAATTAGAAAAAGCGCAAATGCCGCTTACAGAGAGTATTGACTACCAAATAGATAAGTTTACTGCGTCATACAAAAACGTACAAGGCGGAGCTGGAATAGAAATATTAAAAAAAAATTAAAACGATTGAAAAACCATGAATTCAAAACCCAAGTAGTCAGTGTTTTAAATAGAACTTTTCAAAAAAAATCTGGACATGAAACTAGATATTTTAACAAATAACTTACTTATTATTTATTAACTTAATAAATAATAAAATAGCGTATGCAACTCACATTTAATAGCTATTAAGACACTAGCATTCATTACGACACTCGCCTACGGCTTAGGTGGTAATCTCATGCTCATGTCTTAATAGCGTGCTCATTGCATTACATATATACTATTTTCTGCTCCTATACTTTAATTATTGATTTATTAGACATTTACTACCAGTATCATAATGAAGCTTATTATGATGCCGACGTTTCATCATTAAACTGGGTTATAACCAATCAAAATTCAACATCACAGTGATATTCGCTCAATATCAAAGACAGCCATTTTAAAATGTATTAAATTTGACAGTTCATAGAAAATCTATTTAGTAAATTTTTAAAATTAAACTTTATTTTCATTTATTACGACTGGTCGTAGAATAAATAGTGTATGAAACTCACACAACTTACTCTCAGAATTTTAAGTAACTCTGCTCATATAAATATCACACCAGACTTCATTCTGACGTGTTTTTATATGTCTACTAGCTTTTACCCGCGGCTTCGCCCGCGTTGATGACGGTTGGACTTAGGCTTGCGAGGCATTTCGAAAAAGAAACCCAAACTAACCCAAACAAAAACCTGAAAAAAGAGTAAGAATTAAGAAAATAAACAGAAGTAGACACCTAACCTCAAAAATAGAAACATATTACCTATTGCTTAAAGGTGACAGAAAAATAGAAATAGATAAAGAGAAAATAGGATAAAAACTAACAGTAAAAATCATATATTTTTTTTTATTTGAATTGCTCTTTGTTGATTGAGCTCTCATTTATTAAGTTTATTATTTTTAAAAGTACAACCGAAACAGCTGATGCTATACTCAATTGAATAGTGAGCTGACTGGCGGTATTTACTTATTGGAACGCCAGATGGCGTTAAATGTCATTCAAATGGAACGCCAGATGGCGTTGAGTTCTATTCATATTTCTCAAACTCTTCGTCGGACGATCATGTAAGCCAGCATCAATCTATTGCCCTTCAGAAACATTTTTTATATAGAAGGTGTCCTATATCATTTACTATACTCCAGTGGCGGCTATTCAGCGGAAGTAGGGGAAGTGCCACTTCCTCAAGAAAATGTAATTTAAAGAAATACAATTAATTCATTCATCAGTAAAATAATATATTTTAAGATTCAATGATAAAATGTTCTTAGTTTAGGAAAAATCTGTTTCCCGTTACCCCTCTCATAACTAATAATTCAATTATTTTCAAATAGAAATCAAAGCTTCATAAAACAAGAACAAGAATCTCGCCACCTGCACATTGCCCGTTAACTCCACTATCGAATAGAACAGAGGTGAACCCACATGAAAATTTCTATTTCTTTTCGAGTACGCGCCACCGATCTATATGGAGATCGGTGGTACGCGCCGATAGCAGTGGCGATTTCATTATCATTTGTGTAGACCTTTACGGAAGAGGCATCGCTCGAGAGCCGTCGAGTCATCAAAAGTATAAGCGCAACTAGTTGGTTGCCATGACAACGATGACGTCGTAATGGTCGTACATTTGTTTGGTTTGCAATGATTGGAAGAGCTGGCGTGTAGCAATTCCATTCTCAGATCAACGCGAAAGCACGTTGTTTCGTTTAATGCGAGTTTATTAGGGGACATTCCGCCGTGAATTCTTGGAATTATTTTTATTTACATTCAAGGGTTGATCCATTATAGTATTATACAAGAGATATTTTCTATATATTCTAGTTTTAGTGTGTTATTCGTAGACATTTGTATTAGCAACAAAATGATTTGTTGCTAATACAATATGAATATATTTTATTTTTTGATGATTTACCTAAAAATACCGGTAATAATTATTACCAAATTTTGGCAGTTTGGGCGTGGACCCCAAAAATTTTTCGCCTGCGGAGCTGATCCATCTATCGATGTCGGAAGCTCTTCCCCACTTTTCAATACCGCGAGCCGCCACTGCTATACTCTTGAAAATATCTGTACAAAATTTCATGAGGATCGATTAAGTAGTTTACGCGTAAAAGCGTAACAAACAAACAAACGAACTAACATAATATAAGTTTGGATTATTAGGAGTGCTTATCAATGCTACAACTACACCTCTGGCACTTTTTAACAGTTTTAAACACTTGCGGCACAGTATAAGCAAGGAACAGTAACGTCAATGAGCTCAAATCCCTTGAAGTATTGATATCAAAGAGCACCGGCAGGCACCTGCTTGCCTGGCTTTGCCGTCGTTGGATCACGTCCTATACGAGGGGGCGTGCAATTAGTAAAATTTTATTGTCGCATAGAGTCAGTTTCTACTAATGTCATGTACAATTTAATTATTTTATAACTTCATTCGGCACTCTAATTTTAATATATTTAGAAATAATATTTAGATTATAGATGCTTCACGACAGGTTCTTAAGAATGTGTGAAAGTTAAAATGATAGTAAAACAAATAAACAAAGCATTTAATAACAAGTTTTGTGTAATGTAGCTTATATTACAAAAATATTAATTTCTTCGAAATTGAAGACAAGTAGGTACAAACCCAAACTAATATAACTCTAAGGTATTTAGTAATAGTAACACAAAACATAATATACGCATAGTTTGTTTAATAATTTTTGTCTACGACTGCCCTGAAAATAGACGCACTAACAACTGCTCTTGAAAACTAGACATATCAAACATCGTGTGAAAAGTCTACTTTGCACACGGCGCGTGCAAAGTATACTTTTGACACGCTTGTTTCGGGTATTTAGATTAATGGGTTTCGACTCCGTTTTAGAGCTTCGCGCTCAGAGGTCCCATTCCCAGATTTCTAAAGAAGGGGGCCCAATTTTAGAGCTTCACCCCCCCCAGGAGCCCCTTTTTGCAAAACTGTAGAAAATGGGACTCTCATACCAGGGGCCCCCTTTTAAGGCTTGGAGTCCAATTTTAGGGCTTCGCCCACGGGGCCTCCATTCTTAAATCTGTAAAAATGGGACTCCCGTGCCATAGGCTTAATTCTAGGGTTTCGCCCCACTGGGGCCTCATTTTAGGGCTTCGCCCCCGGAGCCTCTTTTTCAAAATATTTCGAAAATAGGGACCCCACACCGGTGGTCCCATTTTAGGACTGTGCCCCTAGTTATAGTAGAGCGAGAATCTCTTACTCACGTAGCTTCTTTCGCTAGGAATAAAATTTTCTGATAAATCAATAAGAAAAAAGTTTCCCATATAACATGTAATTTTCTACCACACTCCCAGTGGGGGGGCTGTATGTAGCAGTCATAGAAAAAGTATAGTGTGCTACACGTGCTGAAAAGACTTTTCACACTCATGAGACTGTCTCATTCGTGTGAAAAATCTTATTTTCAGCACTTGTATAATATACTATATACAAATCTTAAAATGAATGGCATGCAGAAACGTTGCATTTAAACGTTAATTTAACTACCTACAATTTGCACCAAAAATCTACATAGGCGATTGTAACGTTGTTAAAACGGTCTTTTTTAATAACGTATAATAAACACTTTTTTTCTATTTTGGTATCATAAAGAAGTCTTTTCGATACGCAAAGTAGTGTCGAAAAGAACCTCTTTTCGACACTAAGAAGATGAATGGAATGCTATGATATTAACAAAATTGTTCAATGTCAAGGCTCACTAGCAAAAATTTCGACACCGTTTTGAATGGGATTTCTAATAATACAGACGTCAAAAGTGACAAAATGGCCGTCCAACTTTTGATCGCGATTAGAATAAATTAATGTTTTTCATTAAAAAACGTGTAAAATAGAAAAAATAGTATAAAATACACGTTTTAAAAGACATTTAGCGCATTCGCACCGCACGTTAGAAATCTCCCCGCAAGCGGGTCGTTTCCTAATTTCGTGCTCGTGCGAAAAAATATGGTCTTTTAAACTAGTATCTTAATATACTATTCTATTTTGCGTTCAAAATGATTCCATTTCGATACGCAAATGCGTGTCGAAAGGAACTTCTTTTCCAAACGGCTTTTGTTGACTGGTTGCTAGGATATTAACAAAATTGTTCAATGTCAAAGCCCACTAGCAAAAATTTCGACACCGCCTTCAATGGGATTTCTAGTAATAAAGACGTGAAAAATTAAAATATGGCCGCCCAACTGTTGATCGGGCCTAGAATAAATGAATAGTTTTCATTAAAAAAACCTGCAAAATAGAAAAAATAGTATAAAATACACGTTTTAAAAGACATTTAGCGCACTCGTACGTCGCACGTTAGGAAACTCCACGCAAGCGGGTCGTTTCCTAATTTCGTGCTCGTGCAAAAATATATGGTATTTTAAAACAAGTATCTTAATATACAATTTTTTCACTATCAAAAAAACGGTTCCTTATAGGCCGGAATCAATCCTATTGGTTTGGCGGTCACGCCACGCAGCGTCTTAGACTTAAATACCTAAACTACCAATTTCAGGCCCATAATAGTTTTATAACCTGAGCTACAATCTCTTCTACAAAAATAAACGACCCCTTTATGGTCACTACTACCTTAACCCCCGTAACTGAAATTTGGAAAAATGATGATGGTGTTTTTCCCTTTGTAATTGCATTGTTTTGGTTTATTTAGATATAAAATATTTTCGTTTTTATTGGTTCCCCCTATGCTATGAATGGGAATTATAAGTTTAATCTTACATTTTATGATTAACACAAAACTAAATGGATTGAAAAGAGAACATGATTGATTAATGAATGTATGGAGTGTACAATTTTATGAATAATGTTTTCATGCCTAATTTTTATCTCATCCCTTTTTAAAAAACCAAGTTTTACTGAAACAGTTATCCACTGCACAAAATCCAACCATCGTTATAGAAAACGCAACAACAGTCCCTAAAATGTGTCTTCCTCGCTTAATACGTTTGTGCGAAAACTCACTAAAGTTGCTGAGAGTCTTTGCGAAAACTGGATTAAACTGCTTTTACCTTCAGGCGGCAAAATCGAGATTTTTATGGATCTGACGCTACCGTTCATTAAATCTACCGTGCTTGCGGTAACAACGTTACGAAAACTCCACAATTTTTCGGCACTCTAAGACGAACAGCACTTTCAAACGCCAAAGTTTTGACACTTAATGATCAATCACAGCATTACATTTCTATAGTAACAAAACCCCCGTATACATTGTCCACAATATACTCTGGAAAATATCTGTACAAAATTTCATGATATCTTACCCTTTAATGGTCTTTGACACTTATTTAAGTAAATCAACGTGAGCGAAGCTGCGGGTAAAAACTGGGTATGTCCTTTACTTATTAAATATTTGTAGGTACAAAATTACGTGATATCTTACTTATTAATGATCTTTGATAGTTATATTGAGTAGCTTACGCGTGGAAAATAGGATTAAAACTAACCGTAAAATCAACGCGAGCGAAGCCGCAGGTTAAAACTAAAAGTGTCCTATGTCCTTTCCTATACCCTTGAAAATATCTGTACAAAATTTCATGATGATCGGTTGAGTAGCTTACGCGTGGAAAATATGGTTAAAAGTAACCGTAAAACTCAACGCGAGCGAAGCCGCAGGTAAAGACTAAAGGTGTCCAATGTTCTTTACAATATCCTTGAAAATATCTGTACAAAATTTCATGATGATCGGTTGAGTAGTTTACGCATGGAAAATAGGATTAAAACTAACTGTAGAAATCACCACGAGCGAAGCCGCTGGTAAAAGCTAAAAGTGTCCTTCAAAATATCTGTACAAAATTTGATGATGATCGGTTGAGTAATTTACGCGTGGAAAATAGGATAAACTAAACTATCAACGCGAGCGAAGCCACGGGTAAAAATTATCCTATGTCTTTTACTATACTCTTGAAAATATTTGTACAAAATTTCATGATATCTTACTTATTAATGATCTTTGATAGTTATTTAAGTACATCAACACGAGCGAAGCCGTTAGTGAAAACTGTCTTATGTCCTTTACTATACCTTGAAAATATCTGTACAAAATTTCATGATGATCGGTTGAGTAGCTTACGCGTGGAAAATAGGATTAAAACTAACCGTAAAATCAACGCCTCAGGTAAAATCAAAAAGCGTCTTATGCCCTCTATTATACTCCTGAAAATATCTGTACAAAATTTCATGATGATCGGTTGAGTAGTTTACGCGTGGAAAATATGATTAAAACTAACCGTAAAAATCAATGCGAGCGAAGCCGCAGGTAAAGACTATAAGTGTCCTATGTCCTTTACGATACCCTTGAAAATATCTGTACAAAATTTCATGAGTAGTTTACCCATGGAAAATAGGATTAAAACTAACTGTAAAAATCAACACGAGCGAAGCCGCTGGTAAAAGCTAAAAGTGTCCTATGTCCTTTGCTATACTCTTCAAAATATCTGTACAAAATTTGATGATGATCGATTGAGTAGTTTACGCGTGAAAGCGTAACAAACAAACAAACTCACATTCGCATTTATAATAAATAATTAGTTAGGATTAACGCTCGCAAACAAACAGCTAGTGGTACCCTTATATATAGATAGCCTTGATAATCGCGCTTTCATAATGCTAAGTGAATTCTTTCCATATCTCGATCCCCTATAAACTGGTGTTTATTTTTTGGATTTCCGTCAAAATAGGATAAAATTTCGTATAGTTACATGCCGTAAACTAAATCTTTATTTATTCGCCCTATACGTGCTCGGGAATTAAACTTTCTTCTCCTGAATAAGTACTCATTTAACTCACCAAATTTCAGATTTCTCTTTGTATCGGAAAATGTAAGCTTCCGACTAAACAGAAAGTTAGCATGAGAAGATAAATGATAAAAAAAAATAAATAAAAATTTTCAATCCGTTTTGCTCTATAATGAACGGTTCGTATTCTACAGGTATTCAAAGTAGGGAAAATGAGAGTTTTCACATGTCAATGTCTCGAAAATAAATATTAGACATATGATGAACTTCCAAATATGTATACAATTTCAAGCAAGATTAAAAATTCAGAATATTTCATTTATTAAATCTAAAATTTAAGTTTACCATTACGTAATTTGAAGCATGCTTTAATCGTACATATATTATTAGGTCTTAATGATTTTAAATATTTTGCTGGGATAACCGTAATCTGCCAATCCCATATCGTTTCCGTTGCTAGGTCCATAGAATAATATAATTATTATAAATGTTGTTAAGCATATTTATGAATATTTTAGTTACGACTATGATGGGCCTATAACAGAGCAAGGACAAATAACGGCAAAATATAACGCAACAGCGGAACTGATTGCCAAATACAATCCAATAAAGACCCGGTTGCCAGAAGTTACTAAAACACCAGAAGCAGTTACGTTCAACGATATTAAGGTAGATACAATATTGCTAGAAACTAATAATAATGTTTGTAAGTTGTGAAGGGAATAATTTATGTATTTAATAAAATTTAATCATCCACCTTTTACTCAACGGAAATAAAAAAGGAAAACTATTGCGATTGAACACTCCTATTAACTTCATAATATCAATCCGATTCAGGCGAGATTTCTCGACATCAAAGTATCGTAGGCAGTCCTAATTCTAATTGTTGCAGATTGAAGAACAAATCCTGCTATCTGAACTAATTGATGGTATTACAAATAAAATTCAGAGTGACAACGTAATATCTATGGAACAGCTGCCAATTAATAATAACTCGGGTAAGCTTACAAGTTATTTTAATTTTAATTATTATGTTGCGCCCACAACCCTTTAGACATTTTAAAGTGATTTACTAGTTTCGTAATATGTAAAAATAGTATATTAAGATACTAGTTTTAAAAGACCGTACGTATTCTTTCGCACGAGCACGAAATTAGGAAACTACCCGCACGTGCGAGTGCGCTAAGTGTTCTTAAAACGTGTAGTTTATACAATTTTTTCTATTTTGCAGGTTTTTTGATGGAAATCATTAATTTATTTTAGTCCCGATCAGCTGTTGCGTGGCCATCTGGTCATTTTTGACGTCTTTATTAGTAGAAATCCCATTCAAAACGGAGTCGCAATTTTTGCTAGTGTGCTTCAACATTGAACAATTTTCTTAATATCATAACGACCAGTCAACAAAAACAGTATCGAAAAGATGTTCTTTTCGACCCTCCTTTGCGTGACAAAATGGATCATTTTGAACGCAAAATAGAGTAAAAGTATTATGTGCCTCACCTTTATAAGCACACCACTGAAGTGAAACTTCTGAAAGAGATATAAGGAATTGTTTTAATTTTTTTTTACTTTTTTCTCAACTTTTGCCCTCGGTTTCGACACTTTTTTAATTTTTTTCCTTTTTTTCAACTTTTTTTCTCTAAACTTTCTTTTTTAATACATTTTTTTCTTTATTTCGTTTTATAATATTCTTATTAACGTTCCGAACAATCTTTTGGTTTCGTGTTATTTTATAATTTTTTTTTCTTATTTTGCTTTATAAAACTTTTGTTAACTTTCCGAAAATTTTTTTACGTTTTTTCAATTTTTTCCCATTTTTCAAAAATGTTCGTTTTTATTCTCATAAAACATTTTTTTCTTCCCATTTTTGCCATCCCCGACCTTGTAGCTGAACTCCTTCGCCTTTTTTCGCCGAAAACCTCCTTTCTCTAACTTTTTTCCTTTTTTTATTATTTTTTTTTCCTATTTCATTTTATAATACTTCTAACTAACATTCCGAACAATTTCGTACGTTTTTATCAGTTTTTTTTTCATTTTTTTTCGAAAATTTTTGGGTATCCGGGGAGGTGGGGGGTATAATTTCCTTCCCCCACTGATCCCGCGGGGTAATCACTTGGCAGATTTTCGATCCGAGGCTCCGTTGCAGAGATATCGGCAAAAAACAGTTTTGTCCCCAAACTCCCCCCTTAAATAAGGGCCCCGGTCTAATGGTCAAAGGTAGCCCCCTAATGAGGCCATAAAAATTTCGACCCCGTAGCTATTCCCGTTCTCCCGAAATTAATTATTTTAGTTTTTTCTCCTCCCTCTTCTCCTGGCCGAACGGAGAGGGAGGTGGGGGGGGTGGGTACGGTTTATAGTTTTCGTCCAGGATCCTCATTCTACCCCGGTTACATGTCCTAAAAATTTCAACCCTCTAGCTATACTGGAGCATGCTTAATTAAAGGGGCATTTCACTTTGATAAGCATTTTTTCTGACTTTACTCTCGCTAAAGAAGTTTCACTTCAAAAATATACACAATCAGTTTTAAATAATGTAACCAGCTGTTTAGTTAATTTCTACAACACAATTTTATCCACAATACTGAACCAAAATTTTAGCACTCGACACGCGTTTCGCTAACCTTGTTAGCATCATCAGGGAATGATTAAGTGGATAAAATTGTGTTGTAATGCATTTTGCTGAAGGTTTCAAACCCCATCTAATTTCATTAATAAAAGATTATTTAAATAAATGTATTACCAAGATCGTCAAAATAAGTAGTAATCTGATTTGAATCAACGGTAAAGTTGACCGAAATGTCATGCTAAAAACACTAACGTTTAAGAACTGTTTCATTATCAATATATTGGGTGGTACTTTTATTAGGGTGCTTCAGAACCGAGTTCAGAACCATATTAAATGTTTGATCTGTCTTATAAGTAATCTTTGTTAGTAGGTATAGTTTCATTGAATTATTTAATTCATTCAACATTTTGAAGCACTCACATCAAGGAAGTAGAAATATACTGACAATGAAGTATATTTTTCCTACGACCTCATATGAAAATGACACAAATACACTTTTTAGATTCTTAAGAAAACGATTAATATCACACGCGTGTTGAAATCCACTTTTCATACGTGTGTTGAAAGTACTCGTCCCGTCCTCCACATCTGTCGAGTCAAAATGTCAAATCAAATAGGCTATCAACTTGCCAGCATCGGCCATTTATTCAAATAGAGTCCTGTTGAAATTAATTTTTAGTACGTGTTGAAATTAATTTTTAGTACGTGTTTAAAAATTTTCCATAAGGTCCTTTTTAGCCACGTGCACTTGTTGATGTTGACGCCTACCTAATATCATATTTTTTATCCGATCGGACGAAAAACTATACCTTTCCGATGTGTTTTCTCATAGTAGAGTGCCCAACGCAGTAAAAGCCTTCTATAAATGATTTCTGTGGGCACCTCGGGGTTACAAGCTGAAATTTTCACAGAATGAAGGCTGTTATATTAATTCAAAATCCGAAGGTAATAAAAAATCATAACGGGCAAAAGGGCAGTATACCTAAAAATCGAGATTATTATATGAACGTGTAGGATATTAAATTATGAATGTTTTCATATATAATTAATTTACATTTTTGTACGAATTATATTTTTTATCATTGCTTGAAATATGCAGATTACATTGGCCCTTACGGTAACATAAATCAAAAAATTGAAATATCTCGCTTCGAACCTGGGCAAAATCTGATTGAAATATACTCATTTTTGTATTCACCTCGCATTCTCTCCGAAATGAAGGCTCAAATCAAAAATTTTTATTCTTGCAAAAAGTTTGCCTTGAGTATTTAGAATACATAGGTGCATGAATACATTTTTTTTTCTCAAACGGTATTGGAAAAATAGAATTAAATGTAAAAAAGTAATTTTCTTCAAGCAGCGACCGGCCGATCTCTCGCTTCCCGAGCACTCTCGTATCTCACTTTTCTTCATAGCTTCGTCTCTCTCGCGCCTATTGTACAATACAATAA
>JAEQML010058472.1:0-30169 GCA_016904865.1 Pissodes strobi | reverse complement strand
AGGAGCCGTTTAAATTTAACAATTATATTCCGAAAATTACAGATAAATTTTCAGAAAAATTAAATAAATTTGGATGTATAACAGTTCAGGTTAATAAGAGTAGTCTAGGGAGAAGACTAATAAACAATAAAGACAAAATTGACAAATAATCTAAATCTGGTGTTTATAAAATAAATTGTGTGAACTGTGAAGCTGTATACGTAGGACAAACTGGTCGAAACTTAAATATTAGGATCAAAGAACACAAAAAATCGATTTTACGTAATATAAAAACTTTGGCATAGCAAAACATTGTATAGAAAATAACCATTTTATAGATACGAATAATGTCAAAATTTTACACAGGGAAACAAAAAGCAAAAGGCTGAACCTTTTGGAGTACCTAGAAATCCAAAAGTCACAAAAAACAGACGAACGACCAACTGACCTGCTCTTTAAACACCTGCATAATTGACAGTGCAATAAAAACAAAATACCGTCAGGCGGTTTAGTAGGGTATAACAATTATTTTAGATTTTAGTATACAACGACTCTTGATAAAGGCCTCATCAAGCCGAAACATATGTAGAGAAAAATATCTCATTAAATTATTTTGAAACATCTAAAAGAGTGTACTAATTATCCCTAGTATTATTATTCAACGATGTTTCATAAGGATCCTACGTCCGAAACTATTCATTGTATTAATTAGTTCTGATCTCTTTCGAGTACTTACTGTAATTTATAATTATATATTTTCTATAAGGGCTGAAAACTGGGGTTATTTTATTTACTGTTCGTTCAGCAATAATAAAACCAATAGTATGTTTTATATTTCGCCATTGTTAATCTAAAATAATAGCGGTAATTAAGTGATAACGCCTAGTGTTTTCAGATACCCAATGAAGGTACGAATTCGAGACCACAATCAGCATCAATGCTCCCCCAGTCTGCCCAGCAGCAACCCGTTGCCACCTCGGCAGCAGCAGCCAATGCTCACATGAGTGATTATTTTGCGCGGGGCTCCCTGGGCATGCAGTACCCAGGGCTGTCTGGGTATCCTCAGCAATACAATTTTCCGTCAACTGGGTATGTTGTATGTATTCATGTTTTTAATTCAATGTAGTGAAGTTGATGGGGCATGGCATGTTTTGGCTGAAGGTTGTTTTTTTTGTTACTAGATTTGTTTGGTATTGTTGTTAGTAGCTATGGTTTGTTGGGCTGAAAGTAGTGATTCTATTTATGAGCCTAATTTATTTTACCAGACTGGCAATTACGGCTTGAAGTGTTTTCTTTAGTGCAAACGGAAACTATTTATGACTGTACTAAAAATTGAATTACGGGAAGACCAAAGTGTCAATACATTGAGCTTCCAAATAGCTTGACAAAAAGATGATGCTTTTTTACAACAAAAGTTGTTAAAAATTGCTAACACAAGCGTGAGTGCCTTAATTGGCACTGTTTATAATTTATTTTTATTTATATGAGGTGTGTGAAGTCATGATAATTTTAAAATCCCCATGACATACAGAAATGTTTTTCCATAGTTCTGAGACTAAAATAGATAGTGCACTTTGCCACTCCAATTAGTCATCGGATATGGAAAATCTTGATGAAATGTGATAACAAAGAATTTATTTATTTATTTGTCTACGAGCAAATTGCCCAATTACAATTACAAAAACTTCCAAGGTACAAAAATTATAAACAGTAGCAACTATAAAACTATAATATTAAATATAAAAAGATAACAGACGAAAATAAAGTAAAATATACAAAGTATCACAGTTATTAAAATTCTACAAGCTGAAGTTGCTTTAGGAACTGAGGACGCGAGGTAAGAAAATCCAAATTATAGTGACTGTTAGTCAGTCTGGTTGCTCTGGAGATAAAAGAGTTGTACCCGTAGTTAGTTCTGTGATTAGGAACAGAAAAACTAAAGCTCTTGATCGTGTATGAAGGCCAATTTTATTTAAAAGCTCAGGTGCAGATACTCTATTGTGAAGAATGTTATAGAACTTCAAAAGATCTCTCCTCTGGTGACGCACTAATATCGGTAGCAAGTTTAGTTGGGACAGTATTTCTTCATCAGAACATTCTGCAAGATTAAGTTTATATGCTATATGTTTTAGAAATTTGTGTTGAACACGGTCAAGTGCGTTCCTATGGACATTGTAGTGTGGAGACCACACAGTTGAGGAATACTCCACGTAAGGACGAACGAGTGCACAATATAGTCACTTCAACGCGACCACACTATTGAAATCACCAGTACATCTCCTGATGAGCCCAAACATCTGGAATGCCTTATTATTGGTGGCCTATATGGGTGATAAAATTTAGGGAGACATCCAGTGTTATTCCCAAATCCTTCACTACAGAAATTCTTTCAAGGGGTACCCCAACAATAGCGTAGTTAAAAGTAACTGGATCTATACACCGGTAGAAAGACATGGTTTTACATTTGGAAGGATTCAATGACCATTCCAGCAAGCTATCCAGGTCAACAATTTTGGGATGACACTCAGAATGCTTATTGATCTATAATTGGTGACTGATGACCGAACTGCCGTTTTAAATATGGATGTTACAAAACTCACCTTCCAGAAACCCGGAAAATTCCCACTAGAGAGACACAGATATGGAACAGTGGCCTAGATAAATTAACGCTGCAATGTTTTAGAAAAACAGAAAAAATCTGGCCCAGGACACTGGTTGGTGTCCAAGGAAGAAAGTTTATAGTAGATATCTCTGCAACGGAGCCTCGGATTGAAAATCTGATAAGTGGGGGCGGGCATACCCGGTTTTCGACGAAAAAAAAAGGAAAACAAAAATAACAAAGGTGTCGAAACCGGGGGCAAGAGTTGAGAAACAAATCTTAAAAGAATAAAAACTCAATTCCTAATATCTCTTTCAGAAGTTTCACTTCAGTTGTGTGCTTATAAAGGTGAGGCACATATATATTTTCTTTAAATGGAGGGCCGTTGATTGTTCTTTAATGAATAGTCCATTCATTTCCGATTCCAAATACACCAGGTTTCATACCTCTAGCTTTAAAACTAACTTAGAAAAATAAGAAAGGGCAGAGAACAGTATAAAACTATGGTTTAATGTTTAATGCATTGGTCCGATGACAGTTTCATTGATCTATTGACACAGTTTTTGTAATTTTTCTCAGTTATTTTTAAAGATTAAAGTATCTACCCTGGTATATTCAGAAACGGTAACGAGCTGACTATTCCATATATGAGCCATATGCAGGGCAATTGAGTTGATATTTTTTGACAGCTTTGCATTGTTCGTTTATTTTTTCTTATAAAAAAATCCTGGCGATTCACGAAAACTCTTTTTTGTATTAACTATTTCTCGATATATCTTAAAATGAAAGCTGTAGGTAGGTGGCAAAATATACCGTACAGTGTGTAGATGTTCCGTTCTGTTAAAAAGAGAACTAGCAGTATATTTGACTAGCGGACGTAGACAGCTCGCGAACATTCCCGACATGTCGGGAGGCATGGGGTGTTTTCGTTAGATTGGCAAGAACCACAGTGAGTGAAAATTCGGATTATAATTATAACCCAAACTATATATTCCTTTGGCACAAAATCACAACAGACCATCCACGAATCCACGAATATCGCCTCGTGTTCGGCTATTTCTAAGCCCGATCTTGCAACTGGGATTGCTCGTCGCAAGCTGTGTTTATCCGCTAATGTGTATTTGTGTTTCCAACTCTTGGCTCTATGGTTGTGCCTAACACTTTAGTTTGTGGTTGGTTATATTGGTGGTATTTTGCTAGTGGAACATTGTAGTATAGGCGAATCATAGCTGATGTAGTTTTTCTCGATATTTTTTTTGTTTCACGAAAAAGGGTTAATTGCTAACAGTGTAACCAAGAAACGAATAATTTTACTTGATCTTAAATTTCTGTCGAAATTATTTACTTATCATATTAAAATCATAAATATAGCGTATGGGTGTTTTCAATAAATTGTCCTGTAAAATGGGCGATTTCTACCAACGCCCATCTATAAGCTTATTTTCATATAACCTTTATCCAGGACAAACTGTAACTTACGCTTGGATATATAGGGCTCGCAGCCGGTTTTTTGTCGAGGTATTTTCAGTTGCTAGGTCTACTCCACCAAGTTATACAAAACTAAAAAATAAATATTTAACAGGGATACTAAATATTTATATATGTAGATAAAGTAATATAATTCATATCAATACTGAAGCGATATATACACAATACGCAAGTATTTAACTATTTTTATAAATTAATTTTAACAAATAATATTTAGAAGTTTTTATTTTTTCTTCACTATCAAATTATTTTTCCCTATCGGTATTGTTTTTTTTTTCACAATAGGTGTAGGTAACTATCGTAACCAATTCCACTACGTCCTGCATTTTTGCACGACGAGTCAGATTCTCAGGAGTCGGCGGCAGTAAATGAGTACAGAAATAACTGACGTTTTACCTCAATTTTCGTCCCGATTCCTCCGTTGGCAATTTTTTCCTCTCAACAACTATACTTGATCTTCTTCTATCTCTCCTATCATCACAGCAATCCCGACCTTGTTGACTGCAGCTCTGAACAGTTGAACATTGCGACAATTAAACCAATCCCTTAGGTTCCTTAGTCAGGACACACGGCGTCTGCTTATGTTGCGCCTTCCACTAATCTTTCCTTGGACTATCAGAATTGTAGAAGTGTGTATTTCTGTCCTCTCAGTATATGACCCAGATATTGAAGCTTTCTCATTTTTATTGTGTTAACTATTTCGCACTCCTTCTGCATCCGGTTCAGCACGTCGGCATTAGTAATAATTCGATCGGTCCAGGGAATCCTCCACATTCTACGGTAGCACCACATTTCAAAGGCCTGCAGTTTGTCCATGTGGTTTTTCTTGAGGGTCCATGCCTCAACTCCATACAAAAGCGCGGAAAAAACGTAACAACGAAGCATCCTCATCCTAAGGTCCATGCTTATATCCCGACTCGTAAATAAGTTTTTCATCTTTATAAATGTTCTTGTTTGATCACCCGTTTGTTCTACCCAAGTTCCTAAATATTTATGTCGGCACATTCTCTATCGTGGTGTTTGCCAGGTTCACATGGCTCGGATTCGTAAAGTTAATTTTTAGTCCGTATTCATTACATCGCTCATTTAATTTTTCCAAAAGGTGCTGCGTGTCTTCAAGATTGCTCGTTAACTTCGCCATTAATAACTATTCCCACTGACTTCTTCTAAGGTTTCGCTAAAAATAGTTTCGCTATATAGGTTAAAGAGAAGCGGCGCGGCGATAGGATGCAACCTTGTCTCACACCACGACGAATCTCCATTTCTTCAGTTGGTTGGTTTTCTACCATTTTATTAACTTTTTGGCCCCAAAATAGATTACTAATTATTCTAACATCGTCTGAGTCAATGTTTTTAATGACGAGCAGCCGATGTAATTTGTCATGTTTCACTTTGTCAAAAGCTTCAAATCGATGTAACACGCATACACCTCTTGGTTTATATCGAGACAGCGCTGGAAAAGAACGTTAATTCCGAAAAGCGCCTCTCGTGTTCCAAGTCCTTCGCGGAATCCAAATTGTGTGTTGCTTATATCTTCCTCGAGTCTTCTGTAAATTCTTTTGTGGATGATCTTCAAGAACAACTTTAAAGTGTGGCCCATAAGTGCGATGGTTCGGTAATCTGAGCATTCTCTTGGATTTGGTTTCTTGGGTACGAGCACAAAAGTGGATTTTAGCCATTGTTTAGGAATTTCTCCCTTATCATAAATGCGATTAAAAAAGTTCAACGGGATATTAATCACATCATAATCAAAGAGTTTGATAAGCTCTATGGGTATCTGATTAGGACCAACAGCTTTCCCGGATTTCATAGTTTCCAGCGCATATACTATTTCTGCTCTTAATATTTTTAGGTGCATATTGCTTGATTCTAAAACCGGTTTTGAAGGTCTTTCATCATCGAAGAGTTCTGACCGGTATCCTTTCAAGTTTGTCAGTTATTATACGTTCATTTGCATTCTTGATAATATTACTAGCTGCCTTGACCCTGTTGCATCCAGCCATTTCCTTTATCTTTTTGTGCATGTGAAAGCTGTCAAATTTCCTTTCTAGTACTTCTATTTCCTCACATTGAGCTTCTTTTGCTTCCTTCATTTTTCTCTGCATTGTCTTATGTAGTGTTTTGTACTCATCTTTATTGTCTTTACTGTTTCTTCTCGCTTCCATAAGATCTAGAATTTCTGATGTTATACAGGGCTTTTTCTTGGTTCTCTTTCTAGTTAGATGTTTTTTACCTGTTGTTTCTAACCCTGTTTGAATTTGCTTCCACTCTTCCTCCACACTGACTTCTTTCGATGTGTTAATGTCCCTCATACATTCGTTGGTGTCTTTCTTAACTGTGTCATGGATGTCAGGATTCTTAAGGAGTTTTGAGTCTATGTTGTTGTTGAGACGTTTTGTAATCTTTTTCATCTTTATATTAGGTTTAGCTATAACTGGTCGGAGTTAATGTCAGCCCCTGGGTATGTTTTTGCAGCTTTGACTGCGTTCTTGTAGCGGTTGTTAATGAGGATGTAGTCTATTTGGTTTCTAACTGTATTTCCTAGGTTATCCGTAGGGAATTTCCAGATATACAATCTACGGTTTCGTAGTTTGAAAAAGGTATTTGTTATCATGAGATCTCTAACATGACAGAACTCTACCAGTCGATCCCCCCTATTATTCCTTTCTCCCAAGCCAAAACTCCCTGTGTGTCCTTCGACCTTGACTTTGCCTGCTTTGGGGTTGAAATCTCCCATAACTACTGTGAATAATTATTACTCTTTTCGTCGTCCTCCTTATCCGCTGTTGGTACATATGTCTGTATAATGTTCATATTTCCTGTATGTGTTTTAAGTTGAAGCATCATGACTCTGTCCGAGTAAGGTGTAAAATTTAAAACCGAGGCTGCAAAACTTTTATTTAAGATCACTCCAACTCCATACAAATGCTTCGGGTCACTATTCCCAGAATAATAGAATGAGCCGTTACTTGTTGCGCCGCTGCCACTTCTTGGCCATCTCACATCACTATCTCCCAGATTATCTACATTTAGTCTCAACATTTCTTTTACAATGGTGTCCAGTTTTCCTGATGCAAACATACTTCTTGCATTCCACGTTCCGATCTTCATACTGTTTGCTGTTGCTTTCATAAACTTGTTCGCCACTGTTCCCCCCGGAGATCCGATTGGGGAACTATTAACTCCGAAATATTTCGTTTTGAACATCTTCATGATTGCTGTGTATGATTGATTGTACTAAGGATACTCTTACAGTCTTTAATGCTGCTTTTAGGTATGATTTCTCATCCCTAGGACAACTGAGTGTCCTTACTCTTACCGGCTCATCCACCCGAAGCTGTTGGCCAGCAAGAGGGGTCTGCTTATTCCGGCAGATATTCGGTCGTCAGAGCCTCGTCAGTTATCTAGCAGGGTGTACCGGATAATATTGGTTATCACACAAGCAGATGAGGTTGACATACACCCCACCATACTTGATGGTAGACCCTTAGGAAATTCATATAAGCTACATCCACTGCAAACAGTGAATTGTCCAATTTTACTTTTATTGATTTCTTGGCAATAGCGCCATCAAAATATTTGTGTCGATATTCATCGACCGACCTTTCAACATGTATGTCCCATATAAACCGAATCTTGTATCCGATTTCTATGATGAAAGCATATTAAGCACAAAAAGTGGCCAGATGCTATCAGCGCGGCCTAAATAATATCTTGATATTGTGTATAATAGAGAAGCCCCCCCTTACAGTAAGTTAAGACATGTTTTTGACAAAAGAGAGGACTAGTCAAGATTGGTATTTTTTCTTTGTCATAGGATATAAGAAATAATTATATGTGGAGAAATTTCTGTTCTCGGCATAAGTCATCGTTAATAATTGAGTATTGCTTCGAAAACGTTGGACTGCAGTTTAAATCTGGCGTAGTAATTTAATCATTTATTATTTGGCCACCATTCAAGTGACCAAGGTGTAACTGTACATATGTGTTTTTTGGGCTGTATTGGCGTACTACTGAAGATACCACACCAAAAAATGCGCCGCTGGTTCTTCCTCTTTCAGCATAAGTTTAGAACTTGGGCGTGGTCGGAACTCGCCCATTTTACAGGACGGTAAAGGTTTATCAAAAACATCCATATGCGCTACCTTTAATGGTACTAATGTCACGAAGCTAACTTCCTCTGGCTGTAGTATTTCCTAGATCTGGCTCAAGCCGTACCTTGTTTAGCCTGAATTGATTTAAAAATTTATTGTTTTATGCAGTTATTTTTTACATTTTTGAGTTAGTTATTAATAATTTATCAATACTCGACATGTATAGTTATAGATAGCTTACCTGTATATAAACTCAATTGCTTTTGAAACAATGGCAAATCGAAAGTGAGTTCTATATTCATATTTGTTGCATGCTCTGTACATATATGCTTAATTGTTTTTAAAATAGTGGCAGATAGTTGTTTCCATATTGTAACAAGCTGAAGAATTTAAGCAAATTATTCTACTCTATTATTGTCATTTAAAAAACTGCTGAATTTAAAAATAGATTGTGCTGCAGCTACATAAAATCAAACCTCGGCTTCATGTTCACACCCTATATAAATAAAAAACCAGAAAACAAAAAAAAAATATTAGTCTGTCCAATTGACAGTTCTGGCAAGACAAATATTAGTTATTACCAACCAATTAGCATTTGATCAGCAATTACTAAATTTGTACTCTATTAAAATAATCTTAAGAAGTGTATTTGATACAGTAATTAAGAAAAACATGGATTTTCTATGTTGGTGGTCTGCATGACGTCCACGCAGTTTATATGAATTTTAGAAAGGCCTTCTGTTAGATTATCTACTCAATATTAGCACTCTGGCTTTAGTACAGGTACAATGTACTACGTATTCTAAAGCGAGAAGAGAAATAAATGTTTAAAAGAATACCACACCCGTTTAGAAAATCCTATTAAAACCGTCACATACAAACAAACAAATAAAACTTATTTGAAGTGGAGAGATTAATAAAATAGGATACAAGATTAAATGATGAATTACCCTTTTTTCATTTCCAATTGCTTAATGATTAGTGGCAACTCATTGCTGATAATATCTTTAAAGAAGTGCCGTGTTATTCGTTTTACTGCATCAAAATATAATGTATTTGTTGGAAATGGTTTCAGATTACTATACATATATAATAACTGACTCCACTCTACAGGGTGGCTCGAATTCGTGTCTATGTATACGGAACTCGAAAACCGTAAGAGTTACAGTACCGGTCAAATTGAGGCAAAATTGCGCATTTAGGTGCCTAACAATATGCCTTTTAGAAAGTTTTAAAATTTCGAGTATTTCCGGAGATATCCGGAAAAAAACGAAATTTTAAAAAATCGTTTTATTTTTTTCCTGGGCTTATTTAAAAACTGATTTCAAATTGAATTGCACTTTTGCATTGCCACTTTCCCCGCTCTATCCAATGATGGTATCCAGTTTGAAATCCGACTCATTGTCTTCAAGGGATCATCAACTTTCTTTTTTTAAATATGATCTTTAATTTTTTTATCGTTCTTCAGATGGTATTGGCGCTATAAATATGAGTATGTGTTTTTGTTTTTTTTTATTTTTATTATTTTTTTTAAATTATATATTTTGCTTTGGCATAATTTTAAATAATTTAAGGTAGGTACTTTTGAAATTTTTATATTGAATAAAAATATTTTATTTTGTTTTTGTATTAAGTGGAAAATTTGAGCCCGTATTAAAAATAGAAAATAGTAAAATTATTTTTTACGAGATTATGGCCATGAACTATTACTCAAACGAGTTGCTTAGTGCAAAGATAAAATACTTTCAACTTTTAACCAATTAAAGAATTTATTTAATAGAGAACATCAACAATTTATAATCATACTACGTGATACTATAGGTACTTTGATGGTTGTTTTTCTATCAAAGTACCTATAGCAGCGAATATTAACTATGACAAGAAGGCCCACTTAATGGCAAGAGAGCGCTACAAAGGAATCGTCTTCGTTGCCTGGTAACGTTCGGCGAACTTCGCCGCACACAGGTTGAATTTAAATAAAAGCTGGCCATAAACTATATTTTCGTTTGCGTTATATCTAATCAAATTTATGACGAAATTATTTATAGCACTCTAATACTCTACTTGGCTTTGTAAAAACACAATTGATATCTTCTGAATTGTTTGCAGCGCCCTGTCAAACTTACGTTATTGTTTTTTTTTATTATTATCACCAAATAAATATTTTGGTAAAGTTTGTATTCAACTGGCTGTTTCAAAAATCTGTTAACGTTTTTAATTAGTTATTATTGATAACAATACTCAAGGTATGTAATAACTAATATTGAAAAGATTTTGATTTTGTGTTAATGATTTCACCATATTTCCGAATACTAATATTCTGACAAAAGACATCAAGAAGAAAATGTTGCTCGAATTTGTCCCTTCTTTTAATATTCAATTAAATTTTGGCGTGTTGGGTGATTTTAAAATTGGTTAAAGGTTTCGCACAATATTTTTACTGTATATTTCATTCCTATTTTGTAATACAAAACAACTAAAAAATAGCGATATTATCTTATATCGAATATTGACTCAACTATAGAATTTAGGCGTGAAAATTATTCTGACAAAAGAAAAGGATGAGCTGTCTATGGCCGCCGCGTCAAAGGTCGCTTGATTGTTTTATTTGTATCATGGCCTGCCGATATTCTGCTAGTGTTCGCGCGGGGAAAGAGACACACCGTTGACATACCGCTGCGGAGAGTGATCCTTTTTATCATATAGTTTTGCCCAAATACATAATAAAAAGATAAAGACTGATGTACTATACTGCTAACGTGCGAACACTTTGTTGAGGTTATGTGTTGTGTTATACCTAATTGTGCAACAACTGAAGCCAGATTATCAGAAAATGGCGCGTCGAAATGATCCCTTATTGGCTAAGTTTGTAACGTGAGCAGTTTTCCCTGCTGCTGTCTTGTTTGAGCATTTACGTTTCTCTGTTTTTTTTTTTGCTTCATATGTTGTACTGAAAGTATTTTCAAATGTCATTTAAATTACCCTTAATAAACGCATTATTAAATTGGAATTTTAAAAGCTATATCTGTTGTAAATTTATCGGTACGGGTGGGCAAGAAATTGGATAATCGATTAAACGCTAATATTTTAGCAAATAACTGAATAATCGATTAATCGAAATAATCGATTATCGATATTTTCTGAAATATTAATCGATAAGTCGATTAATCGGTAATATCTTAAAAGTTAATCGAATAATCGATGATTGTCGCCCACCCCTAATCCCATAATATTGTAGTAAGTGAAACTGAAGCTGAAATTTAGGTAGAATCATTATTGCTGATGCAAGACTGATGTTATTATAAAAAAAAGGTAATAAATAATTTGGCTGAATCAGCAGAAAAACAATTTATAATTTAGTTTTAATTTGTAAATATGACTTTGATATTACCTTGGGATAGGATATAATCAAGTGTTTTTGAACAACAGCTGCACTGATGCATCTATATTTTTTACTAGTTTCGTCCCTATTAGATTAATTTTTAAAAATAGCGATAACTCTGAAATACATGTATGGCAAAATTGCAGGCCCTCATCAACGCGTTTCTGTCGTCCGCTTAACATTCATTTTGCTCGTAAGACTCCTGAATTAACCGTTGCAAAATCAAAATTTGGATCATCGAATTAAAATTTAAAACCCTTTTTTACCACGAAGAAGCCCTTAATTTTCAGAATCATTTTTTAGAACGATTTAAGAACATACAAATGATCTTTATATATGATTTTTATCGTCAGTGATAATTGATAATCCCTATATATAAATATAGATAATGAGCAAAAAATTCAACAATTAATTGTCTAAAACACGATATATTAAACGTGTAATACTTAATTACTTTTATATCTTATTTCTGTTAAACCTTATTATGGCCAGATTTCCTAGAAATTCGACCAGTGTGCGCCGGGTCCAAAGGTCACATGCCAGTATCATGCTAGTTTTCGCGCGGGGAAGGAGACATACCGTTGACGTGCCGCCGCGTAGAGTGAATCTTCTTATCGTAGTTGTTATTCGCTGCCTATAGTATTATGTAGTATGATTATAAATTGTTGATGTTCTCTATTAGATAAATTTTTTAATTGGTTAAAAGTTGAAAATATTTTATCTTTGCACTAAGCAACTTGTTTGAGTAATAGTTCATAACCATGTTCTCCTAAAAAATAATTTTACTATTTTTTATTTTTAATACGGGCTCAAATTTTACACCTAACACAAAAACAAATAAAATATTTTTATAGAATATAAAAATTTCAAAAGTACCTACCTTAAATTATTTAAAATTACGCCAAAGCAAAATATATAAAATAAAAATAACAAAAAAAATAATAATAAAAATAAAAAAATAAATAAAAAAAATAAAAACACATACTCATAGTTATAACGCCAATACCATCTGAAAAACGATAAAAAAAAATTTAAGTTCGTATTTAAAAAAAGGAAGTTGATGATGATCCCTTAAACACGAAACGACGGATTTCAAACGGGATATCATCATTGGATAGAGCGGAAAAAGTGGCAATTCAAAAGTGCAATTAAATTTGAAATCTGTCTTTAAATAAGCCCAGGAAAAAAATAAAACGATTTTTCAAAATTTCGGTTTTTTCCGGATATCTCCGTAAATACTCGGAATTTTAAAACTTTCTAAACGGCATATTGTTGGGCACCTAAATGCGCAATTTTGCCTTTATTTGACCGACACTGTATCTCTTACGGTTTTCGAGTTCCCCATACATAGACACGAATTCGAGCCACCCTGTACAGTATATCTAGGGCTAATGGAATATCGGGTTATTGGGATTAATACATCAATCAACACTTTAATGTTTTAGATTGAGTACCTAATTAAATTTATGAAATTCTATTTAGATATTCTTTGGTGTAGTGTTTTTGTTTCGAAATACACTCACTGGCAAAAGTATTGCACCCCACATCTGTTTGACTCGTGGATTGTAATAAAGATTTGATACTTCTGTACGGGTTGGTTTGAAGAGTTGTCCAACGAATTGTAACAAATAAATGGTATACTATTGGTTTCATCATTGTTTTAAATTTTTGTAATACATGCAGACAAAGGGTTAAAACTAAAATGAAAACATTTGTAAACACGGCAAGACACTGATCAATATTATGTGATTAATAGTGTTGCCATCTCTGCTTTCAATTAAGTCACCAACGCGTCAATATAATCTAATTATGAGGTTATTAATTGTGTCTTGGATTAAATTGGTCCCTTCTTCTTGCGCGGCAGTTATGGGCTCCTATCAGTGTCTAGGCGGGCTATTTCTTTGATTTATGACTCTCTTAAGATAATCTCAAACGTGTTCTATTGGATTCATGTTTAGAAGATAATGGGGGACAATCCAGACCTATTGGACAATCCTGGCTCTGTGAAGGAGGGCATTATCAGCCATAGGGGTCGATTTGATATCTTAGTGGCTTTATCACATTTTCCACATAAAAACTAGCATTCATTGTTTGTGGTACATGAATAAGCTCTGTACGACTGTTATACATAATGCCTCCCCAAAACATTTCGTTACATACTTGCTCTATACTACAAGAGCTGCATTTAACCGATTTTGTCTTCCTGGCTCCCTCCAAACTATTTTCCGATTATAATCACTGAATAATCCGATTCTGATCATCATGAAATCGATGAATATTACAAACCGTCACTGCGATAATATCCAGTTTATTCCAGTCGCCTACGCTTGTGTGTCAAATCTAGTCGCGGAGCTTTTAATAATTGTATCCGTTACAATCCACATTTAAAAGTCTCCTAGATATTGCCCGACTTGATATTAACACATAATATGTATGCTGAAATTGAAATTGTAGCTCTCGGACTGGCGCTAAGCGATTTCTCCTAGCATATTGAACAAATATAGCGATATTGTCTAAACTTGGTTACTCTCGATCATTAGTTTCTTCAGATCGCCGTATCGTATGACTAACAGTGGACCATACAATATTTAAATTACCGACAATTTGGTGCCTGATACAGAGCGACAAGTTTAGCTCCAGGCATTTTTGTCACTTTCAATATGACTGACAAAATTGACAGATGTGCTTCTATAGAAATTAAAACAATGCTCTCGATATTTCAATATTTTCCTATTGGTTTTAAATACTGATTACAACAAAGGCGGTCGTTATATGAATTCCACGATTAGACTTGACGTTGGGATTATTTTAAGAGAGCCATAAATCAAAGAAGTAACCCGCGTAAAAAACGCTCGATAATTGCCGCTCGAGAAGAATCAAGAATGGACCAATTCAACCCAAGACACAATAACTTCATAATTGGAATGTATCGACGCCTTGGTTGGTGACTTAATTGGAAGTAGAGGTAGCAACACTAGGTATTAGTCACATAATATTTATCCAATTCTTGTCGTTTTTGCAAATGTTTTTATTTTAATCTTATTCCTTTGTCTGCATGTCTTACAAAATGTTAAAACCAGTAGTATACCATTTATTTGTGATAATTCATTGGACAACTCTTCAAAATATCCTGTTCAAAAATATCAAATCTTTATTACGTTCCATGACTCAGACAGATGGAGCGTGCAACACTTCTGTAGGTGAGTGTATTGTTATATATCCGAAATTCACGGATCTGGTGAAAGTACAATTGCGCATCCCTTAACTTTATAGGTTGTATATTTAGCTTAAATGCAGAGAGTGTCAAGTACCATACAAGTGTCACCATTAGTTCAAATATTTTGTTTAAATAAAAAATGTTTTTATTTTATTAAATATAAAAACATTGAAAAAGGAGCTTTAAATACCAGCAAGGGAGCTTATAGGTTGTTCATATTAATTAGAATGAATGAATTACTTGTTTTGCAGTTTTAAAAATAATAGTTAGAGCCTATCTCGCACCTTATATAAAATTGTTTTTATTTTTATGCTCTTCACGACCTGTTTCAAAAACGTTTTCATTTTGACACATTTTTATTTTTTTGTACTTCTACATCTCATCTTAAATTTAACGACGTCAAAAGCAGTTGTATTAACGAGCTTTAACGTATCAAAAACATTGTATTGAGGAATTGATGGAATATTTCAAATGTATTCTATTTTCTGTTGGTTACTGCTTATGATTGCAACGCAATAAGAATTGACAAATATTTCGTCAGGAAGTTTAAAACAACTATGTTTATTACCGGGAATGCTACTCTGCAAAACGCAATGTTCTGTGGCTTCGTTATGTATTCATTGCTTCTATCTGGGGAAAAATGAATTTGCTTCTTGTTAGTATTGTATATGTGGTTTGATAGTTTGTGTTTTAGTTTTGTAATGTTTTTTTGTGTGTTTATAGATTTTTACATATATACAACTGCACATATCACTTTTTTTAAATAAAATTTAAAAAAATATATTATTTTATTTAACTGAGCTAATAAAAAATTTGACTTCGTCAAGAGCCACTGAGCCGCTTTTCAAAAGCAGTAATGGACCAAAATAAAAAAGAACATAATATAACGCTGACTCAATGTTTGAAAACTTCAACTTTTTATTTCTTTATAAGTAGTTACGAACTTACACTTACGCCAATGTTTCATCTTCCTTACTAACCTGTAAATTCATCTAAAAAGTATCTTATACAGGGTGTCCGGAAATAACATCGCCAAATTACAGATGGTGATTCTACATAAGAAACCATGAACATTTTTTCATATGAACATGGGTCCGAAAATGCATAGTTTCCAAGATACAGTGTGTCAAACTTTTTACAAAAAATCAGTTTTTTGTTAATATCTTAAATATGATTTTACTGATTTTGTTGAAATTTGGCAGGGTTATCTGTAGTAATAAGGGGCTTATTTAGCCTTAATTAGATTAAAAATATAGAGTTCAGTGGCGCCCCGGAGGGCATCATACCGAATATTATTGACAAAAAAAGTGTGCGCCGCAGACTTTTTCAAACATTTTATATTTTTTTCGTATTAAGCAACTAAAAATACAATATTTTTAATTCTTGAGTTGTTTTCGTATCTTGCTTCGTTTTCGACAAAAAAAGTAAAAACCAGTTTATTACATTCCAACCTTTTTTGATAAAATCGATATTTTTATTTTTATCTTAAATATGCTTTTACCGATTTTGTTGAAATTTAATAGTGTTATCTGTAGTAATAGGCGGCTCGTTTAGCCTTAATTAGATTAAAAATATAATGTCCAGTGGCGTCCCAGAGGCATCATACGGAATATTATTGACCAAGAAATGTGCGCCACTGACTCTTTTAAACATTTTATATTCTTTTCGTATTAAGCAGCTAAAAATACAACAATTTTGTTTCTTGAATTGTTGTCGTATCTTGCTTCGTTTTCGAGAAAAAAAATAAAAACCAGTTTATTACATTTCTCTAGGGCACCAAATTCTACATCAAACTCTGTAATAAACTGGTTTTATTTTTTTCTCAAAAACGAAGCAAGATACGAAAACAATTTAAGAAACAAAAATGTTGTATTTTTCTTTGCTTAATACGAAAAAAATATAAAATGTTTAAAAGAGTCAGTGGCGCACATTTCTTTGTCAATAATATTCGGTATGATGCCCCCAGGGAAGCCACTGGACATTATATTTTTAATCTAATAAACGCTAAATGAGCCGCCTGTTACTACAGATAACCCTATTAAATTTCAACGAAATCGGTGAAAGTATATTTAAGATATAAATAAAAAATATCGATTGTATCAAAAAAGTTTGGAAATTTAATAAACCGGTTTTTACTTTTTTAATCGAAAACGACGCAAGATACGAAAACAACTCAAGAGTCAAAAATATTGTATTTTTAGTTGCTTACTACGAAAAAAATATAAAATGTTTGAAAAAGTCAGCGGCGCACACTTTTTTTGTCAATAATATTCGGTATGATGCTCTCCGGGACGCCACTGGACTTTATATTTTTAATCTAATTAAGGCTAAATGAGCCCCTTATTACTACAGATAACCCTGCCAAATTTCAACAAAATCAGTAAAATCATATTTATGATATTAACAAAAAACTGATTTTTTATAAAAAGTTTGACACCCTGTATATTGGAAACTATGCATTTTCGGACCCATGTTCATATGAAAAAATGTTCATGTTTTTTTTTATGTAGAATCACCCTCTGTAATTTGGCGACGCTATTTCCGGACACCCTGTATGATAATGTGTATTATTCAATTTGTACGTCAATATACATACGAGGTATGAAAGAAAAGGTTTCAGAACATCTTTGGAGCTAAAGAAATAGGTATAGCTGCAGTATCAAACCGAACATCCCTGTTTGTCATCATTTATAAGAACAATAAACACCAATTGGTCAAAATGATTTACAAACCTAAAATAATAATAAAAAAAAAATATGTATAAATCGGTAACGAATGTCTAACCACGATATTGTTAACGTCTTCAGGGATGGAAACAGGTCATCAAACTATAAAATTATTGCGAAGATGGCGTACCGTAAACTAATCATCTTGATGATGACTACGTTTAGTCATCCCATAGTTTGTCTGCACACAGACAATTGTAAGATGAGCCAAAGAAAATATTTTCACCTTAATTTGAATGGTGCGCATTTTAACACACAGGTGTTCATCGCTGGTCGCTAAGTGCATCATAGTTGTTTCGCTATTGCGCAAGATCCAAATTCAAATTCATTTATTGGTGTCAATATACCTACAAAAGTATTTACGCAAGTCAATGGTCAAAAGAAATGTCAAATTAAAATTACAATAAAAATTTTCTATCTATCAATTAAAATAAACAATTACAAACACATTAAAAATTTTGAGCATAATAACTGAACACATTAAAATTACGAATTTAAAAACACATCAACACTGTAGAAGGTACCGGCCAGAAGAGTCATTTTGAGTTTTTGTTTGTAGAGCCCCATAGGCAACATTTTTATATCAGGGGGAAGTTTGTTATAAAATTTGATTGACAAGCACCCGGGACCATCTCGGCACCTCTCCAAACGCCGAAGAGCAGGCGCGATACCAGTTCGTTGTCGGGCGTTGTAGTTATTAACATCACTGTGCACTGTGAACTCCTCTAATTTAGATTTAATATAGATAAGATTCTCTAGTATAAATGCTGAGGGCAAAGTTGATATTTTAAGTTGTTGAAGTGCAGTCTTGCCGATAATAATGCCGGGCCCGAGTTCTTATCGTCTTCCGCTGCACCTCAAATACTCTATTGGCCCCCGGAGCATGGCCCCAGATGAGCACCGCATACATCATATCCGAGTGAAACAGGGCAAAGTATGCATTCCTCATTGAGACAGAAGAAACACATCCCGAGAGATTTTCCAGTGCAAACAGACTACTACAAAGTCTTTTAGTCAGTTGAAGTGTGTGTGTATTCCATTTTAGTCCATGATCTAAGTACACTCCAAGAAATTTTACAGATTCATGCTCATTATTATCAGGATTGGTGTCTCTTAGGTAGAATACAATCTTTTTAGTTTTGTCTTTATTAAGTAGTAATCTATTTGCACCAAACCACCCCTCGGCCCTCGACCGCATCTCATCCATCCCCCGCACGGCCTCGAAGAAACTCGATACTAGCAAAGGTTTCCCCCATTGGTAAATCGTTAATATATATTAGGAACAGTATTGATCCCAATACCGATCCCTGGGGTACTCCCACCTCAATCCCAGCCTCCTCCGACTCCCCCACTCTCACTCTCTGCACCCTGTCTTTGAGTTAACTTTCCACTAGCCGAATTGCCAGGCTATCAAAATTATAATATTTCAGCTTTCCAATAAGTATGCCGTGGGACACGCAATCAAACGTCATACTTAGGTCGCACAGCAGAGTAGCATTGAAAACCTTGCTCACAAAAGCGTCCTGAATATTTTTGATTAAGTTCAATATGCCCGTCCGTCAATATGTTGCGCCCCCCACGGAAGCCAAACTGGCACTGAAAATCACGAGTTATCTTCAAAAAATTAGACAATCTGTTTAGCCATGGACTTTTCCATGATTTTGAAGACAATAGGCAATAGAGATATTGGCCTATAGTTAGATGCATCGTTCCTATCACCATTTTTGTATATGGCCAGCACTACGGCCTTCTTCAGTATATTGGGGGAAGCACCTGTTTTTAAAGAGATGTTCATCAACTTTGTGAGTGGATATATAATTAGGTTTGTACTCTTTTAATTATCTTTATATTTAGCCCATCACAACACATCATAGCTGGTTTTATGTTTCAAGTTGTTTATAATATACCTTATTTAAATTTAAATCTTATTTCCCAAAAACCTTATTTACCAAGCTAGTTGCAATATTACTAAAGTAATTGTTAAATTCTTCAGCAGTGATCAAAGTGTCAGCAACATTATTTTTTGATTTACCAGAATTTGTATTTATTATTTCCACATGGTTTTAGCAGGATTAGCCGAAGAGGCTATGAGCCTTTCGTTAGCTGCTATTTTAGATTGTTTAATTTCCCTTTTATATTTATTTATATAAATTTTAAAGTTATTTAAATAAGGTTCTTACGGATGTTGTTTACTTAACTCACCCAAAAATCGTAGTTGCTTCCTCACTCTACCAAGACCCTCATCAAACTAACTGACACTCCCTGATGGGTCCGACTTTATACTATATGTCTTAAGCGGAAAAGCTGTCTCATAATTTTGCTTTAGGATGTCGATGAACATGATAAATTGATCTTCAATACTGATTTCCTGATCACTGACAAAATCAAATGAATTACTCTCCACCAAACCATAGAAGGCATACAGGCCAGCCTGTGTTATAGGTCTAAATGTTTTGTTAAGTGACTCACCTGTCAATTTACTCGCAGAACAATTTGAAGAAGCTGAGCCACGTGATCTGAAATGTCCGGGTCAATAATTATTGATCTATAACTTTCTTGAAAGAAATTTATGAAGATATTATCCAAACAGGAATTATTTCTTGTAGGTTCAGAGTTTGTTTTTATAAAGCCATTACCAGATAAGATGTCCTCAAAAGAAATCGTGTTATTCTATATAAGTTCAAAGTGCACATTGAAGTCACCCGCAATTGCAACATTACTATGAATACCCACCGTGTTGATCAATTCATCCATGGCATCTAGAAAGGTGCCGAAACGACCCGAAGGAGACCTGTAAACACGCAATATATGCAAATTTAGTTGTTTCAAAAATATACCACAAGCTTCTATGCATTTTTCAATATTAAAACTGCTCAGTGACTACCGGAACCGCCTCTACAATATCTTTAACAAAAATAGCAGATCCACCTCCGACAGAGATTTCTCTAGTGGAATAACTGACACAGATTAAACTACCTATCCTCATATTATTTATTTCATCTTTAGTCAACCAATGTTCTGTTAGACACAGAACATCTACCTGCTTATCCACCAAGAATGCATCCAATTGGTTTTTCTTGGACTTCAGTGAACGGACATTGACATTCATTATCTTGATCTTCATTTTCCTGGATATTATGGGCTCTCGAGGTCCCTGGGCAACAGGAGTCTTCGACGCTGCAGATTCATAAAATTATTTATATAAACTCCTTCTGGCCACAGTTGTGGTGATATTATGGCCTCCTTTTGGTTAGTACCTTAAATGAACCTTGTATGCGGTCTTTTGCGCGATATAACCGGTGTTAGAAACAAACCGAACTAATCATAAATAAAAGACCCTCATTCGATTATTTCTTTAGGCGCGCAAACCATGATGTCGTCACAGTGCCGCTCTACAAACTAATTATGTTTATAACTAAAACTAGGTACGCCAATAATAAGTGATGCCTCAGGCAGTCGATTAAAATTAAATAAGAAGATTGAGCGCTGTCTTCGTTAGTCAATTATTAACCAGACTCTTATCTGACCATAAAGGCACTCTTCTTAGAGGCTAGAAAACTAGATCAGGAACTAGACAACAGAACGCCAAATCTACTGAAAAAAAGCGAGAGTTCCCTAATAAAGGTACCTAAATAAATCGATATTCGGGAAAAATTTCGCGTTACTCGTCGCGAATTTCATGAAGTTATACCCGATTATTTTAATAAACTACTAGCCTGTTTCGACCAGTTAAAAATATTAAAAGTATCGACTGACAAGAATAAAGCAAGTTGAATCTTAGATTTTGATTTATGAGAATAAAATGAGTTAAATTTTAGGTTTCGACTTATTAATCGGAGCAAAGAAAATTATCTTAATTAGAAAAAAAAAGATTTAGTTAAAGCTTAGTCCTTGAGCAAAGAAAATTACAGTTTGGCGTATCTTCGTCAAGGAGATAAATTTAAGTTAAATCTCGGGTTTATTAACCAGAGTGAAGAAAATTACGGTTAGGCGTATATATTTAAAGATAGAAAGGGAAAAAAAAGAAGAAACAGATACTAATAATAAAGGTAAGGTAGCTCACATTGATGGCTTCTCGGTGGTTTTTCCGGGAGGAAAGAAAAAAACCATACACTTCCTCTGATGAAGAAGGACTCTAACGGTGTCCGGAGCAAGTCACAATCCAGAGACCAGATTGGCGTGGCCAAACGTCTGATCTGTAAGGGCCCGTGAATGAAACCCTGACGGTCGAAATACTCTGTCGGTCGAGTTACCCCCGACGCGACGGTCGAAGTACCTTTACGGTCGAGCCCTGTAGAACATCAAAATATTCAAGGTTCTGCATGTCTCATGACCAAAGGACATTTAAACTCAGACAATAAAATATATATATCAAGGGGAGAACAGTCAAAAAAAGAAATTACCTGTAAAGGGTTGCTTTTCGACTAGACCGTTGGAACGCTCAGGTAGGTCGTGGACGGACAAGTAGGCATCTGTAAAGAATTAAGACGCAATTAAAATCCACTCACGGCCTCCCAAAATGGCGGCATTTGTAGTATAGAGACATAAAAAACAAATTCAGTCACCTACCTAAAGCAGCATTAAATCCCAGTTACGGGGCTGAGTTCCAGGCACTAACGAACAAAACTAACCAACGTAAGCAAAATAAGGCCTGAGACTCTAAAAATTGGTCGGTTCAAACAATCCCATAAGGTAAAACAAAAAAAAACTTCCAGCGGACCACACTGCTTTAAACGGCAAGTTAACGTAGAGTGATTTCCTTGAAAACTCCCCCGGAAGCAGACGCTTCCTCCAATACCCCTACTACAAAAACTACGCCCGGCCTATAAGAGTATAATAGTCACGTGGCCATGAGCTGTCATACCCAAGAATTTATTCAAAGCGATTTTGAAAGGAAAACGCAGAGTTTTGATGTACTAAAGCCTATCTTAATTAATTACTCGACCTAGCCAAAAGGGAATAACCATTCGACCCGCTATTCATTAATTCATTGCGTCGCGTCGTCCGGATCGACAATTCTTGCGTGGTTCGCCATTTAGTCAAGAAACCCCTTATTTTAACATTTAAACTTAATTTGCTGCAAAATAAAAGCTAGCACGTTACAGTGAAAGAACTCGTTACATTTCACACACTACACACTTTTCGACAGTATTTTTACAGTGAAAACAATTTAATTTTTCCCTTTTGTTTCGATCACGATTATTATCTGACTTGTCATCTTGACTTGTAGAGGTCATAAGTAGCTGTCAACAATAACAGAAAATTTACATCGAAATTGATAAATCATGCCACACACAATCTTCTATTGTTGTTAACGCAAACAATGCAAATTTTGTTTTAGGACATTGGTTGTGAAATCCAAAATGCACTGCATCGTATATTTTTCAGACATTTAACAAAATTGTCAGCAATTAATTTTTACCCAACATTTTTTATTATTTACGATTATTAATACTTTCCATGGATGTAAATAAACGTATTAGAAACACTTTTTGAAATATTTGTTGCAGGAATACATAGTTGTAAACGAAGCACCTCATGCAATCTCACGAAAATTAACATAACATTTTATGAAAATGTAAACTTTTCATATGTTAACCAAATCCGTTTCAACCGAACAGTTTAGAATTGTTTACACTGCCGTTATAGTAAAAACGAACACACCACCGTCAGCTTATGAAATGTATATAAGCATATAAACACAATTTAGAGACGAAGCCAGCTTCGAAAAATAAATATGTAACAAAATAGGTTTTTAATATTTTTACAGTGTGTTCGCATAACATGATTGCCTCCATATACTGTATAACTTTGTGTTCCAGCCGATACGTTCCCCAAGTGATGGACAGTTCCCAAGTTCCAAGTTCAAACGCGTTTACAAACCCACCCCAAGGTAGCATACCGTACCCCACACAGCAACAATACGGGCACCCACCGGGCAGCGTGGTCTATCCGCCAGGGCAGGGAAACCCGTACTCTAAGGCTTTTTCGCAGCCCAATCCCCAGCAACATGGGTACATGCCTCCTCGTCAATAAGTCTGTTTGAAGCCGTTTCAGATGAGTATTTTGACATGTAACTTCACTTGTATTTTTTTTAGGTGGATATTATTATTTTATGTGGTCGGAAATTAAAAAAATTATAATAATAAGGAAGCTACCAAGACCCCGTACATATGATAAAAAAATAGCCTTAGATTTGGACCGCGTCAAAATAACTACTTACTATTAAAAGGTTCATCTTCGTTTACACTAGGCATGTCCTTGGAATCCAAAATCAGGATTCTGTTTTCGAGGATTAAACAATACTGGAAGATGTTTCATGCAAACGAAGACGGATCGTAGGAAGTAATTCGACGCAATATGATGTTACAATGTTACAATTACAATTATATATTACGTATTATTTGTTACAACTCAGTACAAGATTTATAAATATACAGTGGATATAGAAATATGGTCCCAAAGTGAAATAATGCACATAGGTAACTGAATACCTGTATGTGCACAGTACCACTCGAGAACATTTATTTTTCAAAATGAATCTTCTGAACTAAATCCTTGGTTATTTGGATCTATTGCAGACTAATGTTTATGCTTGTATAAATTCTTTTTATGCAATTACAAAACACTTATTTTTTGATAAAATGCTAAATTTAAAATGTTTTTAATCATTAAATAATATAATAAAAAGTATTAAATTTTGAACATTCGTTATCAGCTTGAAATGCATATCTTCTTAATGCGTCGAAATCGACGTTCGTTAAAAATAAACAGCTCATTTGTGGAAAAGTTCTTCAGAATTCATAATACAAAATAACCAAATACATTTCTATCAATTTTTGTATGATCTATTGAATATTAAATTAACGTATGTCGAATCATTTCTTGTAATAATTACTGTCTATAGATGGTTTTAGAAATCCAGCAATACTTTCGTATGTTTTGTGAAACATTGTTGGGTTCAGTATCTTAAATCGGGTGCTATAACCATTTTTCGTTATTACTAATGTCAATGAACGCGATTATTAAAATTTCGTAAAATAAATACAATCATTTTCATTATGTAGAATCTAGTTAAAAATTCAACTGCATAATATTGTTTGTTTTTTATAGGAAAGCTAATTGCTAAATACTGTAAGTTTAAAGTGTCAAAATTGGTGGTTTTCACCTAAAAATTTTTGAAAAAGTAACGATCCAAGCTAGAGATAGGGTCTGGTACATAAAATGCGTTAGATTTTTCTCTAATGATCATGAATTCAATATAATGGGTATTCCATTAAAAAATGAATATTTCGTCCATAATCTTGAAAGTGTACCTTTGTTAAGATCTGCCTTTTCAAACAAGTGCTTCATGTGTGCTTTGAAATTATTAACCTCAATGAAATGTGACACCCTGTATAATTTAAATATTTAAAAACGTAGCCAAGACACGACCCCTTTAAAAGCAGATGTTAAGAGAAAATCTTAATAAATAATCCTACTTAAAAGTGGGCATCCTGTATGCATCTTTTTATTTGTAGACATTTATTTGTATTGTCCAACAAATATTTTTTTTATTATATCTGAAATCAGACACTATGATAAATATTAGGAAGTCGCAATTAATACTACACTAAGCCTCTTTTTAATAGGTGGAACAGTTGTGGGCAATTTTATTTGATTGGCATCAAGGAATTTAGTATTACTAACAATAGATGACTTAAAATCCAGAAATATGCGTTGGGATTCAATATTTATTTGCAGAGCACAGTTACCAAGTTATGAGATTACATATTTTTTCTATTTTATTGACTTTATTGTTTAATGAAACTATAGCTACGTTGCGAGATCTAACAAGCTATCTGTGTTGTATGGCGCTTTTTGTTTACCACTTTTTAAGACATTGTAAATCGAATGTCAGTGCATTACAAAATACAACACGTGACAAAATACAACTTCAATTGCTAAAAATGTTTAACATTTATTCAAATTATTTGGTATGTAACTTATACGTATCTCCATATTTTACATATTTCATGATTTAAAATTTGCCGGTTTTTGGAAGACAGGATTTATTTTTAGAACTGCCATTGTTATTAGGCTTTTCTTATAAAAGGTATCTTTCAGCAAAACATTCGTTAGTTAAAGTTAAAATAAATAATATCCACTTAAACTATATTCGAGTATAATGGAGTATTAGTTGTTTGGTCAATAGTCATGTTCGTTTTATTTATTCTCTCCTAACTTGATCTTGACCGTCATAAAAAATAATAAAAAAAATGTTTCTTTTTAGACTATTTGTTTCATCCCATTATTTTACCAAACAACTAGTATATAAACTAACTGAACATAATTTGTAAAATAAAATCAGGAGTGTGCAGCAGTAGTGGTGTTCTATACTTTTCTGTACGTTTTTATCTATATATGTTGCATTTATTTTTAAGGTTGTTTTATCCTGATTTTAAACATTATGTTCAACATGCTGATATTTTAACGATATTTTGTGATCTTTAACTGTGTAAAATTGCCCTTATTTATTATTTGTTCATTTTAGTTCAATTTTCTATTTATTATTATTAATTTAATTATTATATAGAGGTATCTTTATAACATTTAAAAAAAAATTATGCAAATTTCACACTACTCAAAAATGGGATTTAATGATTAATCCATTATTTAATTATCAAAAATCTTGAAATCAGTTGAAATGAAGCTTACATGCATGTATTCAAGAAACGACCCTATTGTTATTTTAATCTTATAATATGTATTAATTAATATTGCCTTTTTAATAATATATTAAGTACTTCGTAGCTGGTAAGCAATAAAAGTATATGATAAGATTATGTTAAAATGTTTTCATTCCAACGAAATTCCCTTTATTACAAACACGAATTATTATCAGTTTGCATCGGTTTCGTCTACAAAATTTTAGTAAACCGGTAATATATTCAGAAAAGGACTTTTAAACTTATTCGGCGTTTACCAGTATATTTATTTATTTATTTTATTTTTGTATTTATTAAATTTACGGAATCTCCCCATTACAACATAATAAAATCAAAAAACCCCTACAATTTACTATATATAATAGCTTTAAACTGATTTAAAATCAAGCCAAAAAGATGTTTGTTCAGAAATCTAAAGGCCCTATCAAATGGATTATTACATCCATAGGTAGTAGGGTGAAATGTTATGTCAAAAAGCTCAGAGGATCTCAGTCTGCACTGCGGAATATTGGAACTGATTCTACTCAAAAGTTCAGGACAGTGAATAATGTTGTTTAGTAGTTTGAAAACAAATACAGAGTCAAGTTGAGTCCTTCTATTGGAAAGTGTTGTTAACTTGAATGTATCTAATATTATTTTTTTTATCATAGTTTACCGCTGGGATTCCCATTTTATAAGCAGAATATTTAAGAAACTTATTCTGCACTTTTTCTATTAAGATAATGTACTGATCATACGTGGGAGACCAGACCTGTGTTCCATATTCAAGTTGAGAGCGAACAATACACAACTTATGTTACATCAATTGGGAACTCAATTTCTCAATGTAAATCCAAGGAGTTTCATACCTTTTAATGTTATCTGCGAAATGTGATTAATGATCACATTTCTCATTAAAAGTGATACCCAGATGCTTAACCCTATTCTTATAACCTAAGTTCAAATTATTCATAGAATAGTTTGAATAATATTTCTTATTGCCTGTGAAAGAGCTGATCTGAAAACACTTATCTATATTAAGTGCAAGGTTATTGGTGCGACTCCAATTATAAAGTGTATCAATATCCTTCTGCAAAATCAGAATGTCGGTGAGACCTCTTATCACTCTATACAGTTTCAAGTCATCCGCAAAGAGCAGTACTGAGGATTGCAAGCCATCACTGACATCGTTCACAAAGATATCAAATAGCAAAGGTGAACAGTGGCCACCTTGAGGTACTCCTGATTAAACCTTAAAAGTATTTGACAAAAAATTAAACAGTTTAACTCTTTGTTCCCGACCCGCCAGAAAGCTTGACATCCATTTTATGGCTTCCTTGGAAAATCCTAGATTATACAATTTTGATAGCAGAAGGTCAAAATTGACTCTATCAAAAGCCTTGGAGAAGTCAGTGTAGACTGACTCCACTTGTTCTCTCTCCTCCAAGGCTTCTAACAGGTCCATTTCATATACTACCAACTTAGTTATTGTAGATTTCCCAGCTACAAACCTATGTTGTTTCGCTGATAACAGTCCCTTGCACTGCCAACTTAATTGGTTATAGACCAACTTATCAAATAACTTCGGCACAGCTGACTGCTTAGAGATACCACGATAATTTTTTATATTTTCTTTTTCACCTGATTTATAAATAGGTGTTACATAACTTTCTTTCCATCTAGTTGGAAAGGTGCCGGTTAACAAAGAAGTTGAACAGAATATATAAAGGTTTAGAGATTGTGAATGAACATGTTTTTAAAAAGTAGTTTGGAATATTGTCTGGACCTGTAGAAAAAGAATTTTTCAGTTGACAAATGGATTCATAGATTTCAGAAATTCTAATATTTTGGAAAGAAATATTTTCTTTGGGACATGACCCAGTTTCAGGTGGGGTGCATATTGTGGGATCATACACCCCGGCAAAATGCTCAGCGAACAGGTCAGCTAGAGATTGGGGGTCATTTGCAGTTTGGTCATCAAGATGCATACGACCTGGAACACTGTTAGACTTTCTTTTATCGTTAATGTATTTCCAGAAATGAGATGGATTATATTGTAAGTTTTTACTAACCGTTCTTAGATAACTCGAATAACATCTCTGACTTTCTGCCTTGCATTTAGTTCTTAAATTAGAAAACAGTAAGTAATCAGCTTCAAGTTTTGTATACAAGTATTTCTTATGACTAGCTTTTTTGAAATACCTAATTTTTTTTAAATGAGGAGAAAACCATTTAGGAAAGTTAGAGCTTTTTATGGGCTTTCTTGGAATGGAACGGTATTAATTGTTTCATAAAACCTTTGTACAGCAGAATCAATATCCAAGCCAAAACGCAACTCATCCCTGACACTGGCCAAGTAGCCATTAATCGCTAAATAGTTACCATTTCTGAAGTCAAGGTAATATTCTTCATATTTCAAGTTGGACTCAGTATTACATGATAGATCAAATGTGTAAGCTATGTGATTATTTTGTAAAGGCATTAGGGGATCTATGGCTGGTACAACCCTGACTTCAGACATGTTTGTAAACATTAAATCTAAATATCTACCATTATCATTAGGATGCACAACTTTCTGAAAAAAATTAAGAAATGACATATATTCACAAAGCTCCATAGCATGTGAGTTCTGTGGACATTCCACGCAAGCTCCAGTCATTATACCAAAATGCCTCCGGTAAGTTATAGTCTCCCAGTAATATAAATTTACTATCAAGAGTTTGGCAAATACCACTCACTGATTCACAATAGTCTATGTAACACTCTAGTGGGGTCCTTGGTGCTAGATAAACTGATCCTATGACATAACGTTGCTTATTAATAAAAAAAAATCTATGAATAATTGTTCGACATTCGTAGCTGGTGAAGGAATAACATTTGATCTGAACCTGTCAGAAACTGCAATGATTACCCCACCCCCACCCCACTTTTTGCTACTTGTTTCAGCACTCTGATCGCAACGGAAAACATTATACCCATGCAGCCTAATTTCGTGTTCGGAAAAATCATCACTTAACCACGATTCTATGATAATAATATCATATGAACAATTTAAAACAGAAAGCTCAAGCTGTTGAAATCTAGTTCTCAATCCCTCCATGTTATGAAAATATGCTGTTAATGGGGCGGTATCCTAGGCACTCTTAGATGCAATAGGATGTCTCTGGTTATTCTGAGGATGGTTAGTGGATTTTCGAATTATTGTGTGTATCCCATCTACCTGTCGAACAACCAGATCCTCCTCGCCATTATCTCTTCTAGTTTTTAGCTGATACTGAATCTCCTTCAATGCCTTTTGCTGAAATGGTGTTAAGTCTACATCTATTTTGATTTTATCCTTCTTTAAAACTTTTTGATGCTTTAAACATTCTCCTACAAATTTTTTGGCAAAAATGACCTTTTTCTTCAAACGTCAGTAAATCCGTCATTACTCGACTGTGTAGGCGGCCGTGAAGTTTCGTTTTTCCTCCGCCGGAGCTTTACTTTTCACTTTTCCGCCGGCGGAGGTAAAAGTGTTGTCATAGCAACATAGATACAATACAAACAGACAACAAAAAAAGCGTCAACAACTCAAGACTTATTAAACTATAATTTGTATTTATCACTCAATTTGTGACTGCATTTCTAAAAATCACTAATTTAGGAACAAATTGGTTAATATTTAATCGAACTTACTCAATAACTGCTTATCAATACGGAATTAAAACGCAATCGGAGACGCATTCTTAAAGAAATAATTATTGTTGACAGTGTCCACTGACAGCTTTATGTTACAAATTCACCGACACCGGTCTAAGCAAGGCCACCTACGACCGTGGTCTAAGCCGCCTTGCGAACCCATTTATCTTTAATAATAATTAGATATTATTACCATTAAGAGATGTTTTTGCATTAATATGTCGACATTTGAAGAAAAAACAGCATATTTTATTTGGAGGAAAAGTTACTTTTCATGGCTTGCTCTCTATTACCAGCCTCACTCCGTTCGGCTGTTAAA